>CM038720.1:4451388-4551388 GCA_021613375.1 Megaleporinus macrocephalus | reverse complement strand
CTTCTATAATGTTTATTACTCAATTGGTTCCATAACTCTATTTGTTCTATTATTTCAATTACTCTATTACTTCTATCACTCTACTGAAAAAACTAACATTCTATAAATCTAGTCAAATAAAGAAATAAATAAAATCTCTGATAGTCTGGTAGTAGGAGTTCTTTTGTATTTTTCCCTCTACAGACGACACAATCCTCACCACGTAACACATACATACATACATACTGTGAAGGAAACCGAAGTACCCGCAGGAAACCCACTGAAGCACGTGGAGAAGATATACACTCCACAAAGAACCAGGACTGGGAATCCAGCCCAGATCATCTTACTGTAAGGAGACAGTGCTGACCACTACACCACCATACTGACCACTACACCACCATACTAACCACTACACCACCATACTAACCACTACACCACCATACTAACCACTACACCACCATACTGACCACTACACCACCGTAATAACCACTACACCACCATACTAACCACTACACCACCATACTAACCACTACACCACCATACTGACCACTACACCACCATACTGACCACTACACCACCGTACTAACCACTACACCACCTTACTGAATATTACACCACCGTACTAACCACTACACCACCGTACTAACCACTACACCACCGTACTAACCACTACACCACCGTACTGACTACTACACCACCGTACTAACCACTACACCACGGTACTAACCACTACACCACCGTACTAACCACTACACCACCATACTGACCACTACACCACCATACTAACCACTACACCACCGTACTAACCACTACACCACCGTACTGACCACTACACCACCATACTGACCACTACACCACCGTACTTACCACTACACCACCGTACTAACCACTACACCACCGTACAAACCACTACACCACCTTACTAACCACTAAACCATACTAACCACTACACCACCATACTAACCACTACACCACCATACTAACCACTACACCACAATACTAACCACTACACCACCATACTAACCACTACACCACCGTACTTACCACTACACCACCGTACTAAACACTACACCACCGTACTAACCACTACACCACCGTACTAACCACTACACCACCGTACTAACCACTACACCACCATACTAACCACTACACCACCATACTAACCACTACACCACCGTACTAACCACTACACCACCATACTAGCCACTACACCACCGTACTAACCAGTACATCACCATACTAGCCACTACACCACCATACTAACCACTACACCACGGTACTAACAACTACACCACGGTACTAACCACTACACCACCATACTAGTCACTACACCACTGTACTGACCACTACACCACCTTATTAACCACTACACCACCATACTAACCACTACACCACCATACTAACCACTACACCACCATATTAGCCACTACACCACCATACTAACCACTACACCAACATACTAACCACTACACCACAGTACTAGTCACTACACGACTGTACTAACCACTACACCACGGTACTAATCACTACACCACCATACTAACCACTACACCACGGTACTAACCACTACACCACCATACTAGTCACTACACCACTGTACTAACCAATACAGCACGGTACTAATCACTACACCACCATACTAACCACTACACCACGGTACTAACACTACACCACCGTACTAGTCACTACACCACTGTACTAACCACTACACCACGGTACTAACCACTACACCACCGTACTAACCACTACACCAGCATACTAGTCACTACACCATTGTACTGACCACTACACCACCATACTAACCACTACACCTCCGTACTAACCACTACACCACCATACTAACCACTACACCATCATACTAACCACTACACCACCGTACTAACCACTACACCACCATACTAACCACTACACCACCTTACTGACCACTACACCACATATGTAACATAGGGTGGTGATATAAACGTGATCTCATTATATTTCTGTAAGTTTCAAAGATTTCGATACAGTGTTTGTACTGTTCACTTACATACAGCTCACCTTAAAAACAGGTCCTCAATTTCTGTCGTACCTTGTTGGCACACACAGCTACCAGAGCACGTTGGTGGGAGGAAAACAGAGAACTTATTGTTACTGGAATGAAATAATGACTCATGCACAAAACTCCTCCAAACAACTTTAGTTCACAAATATACAAACAAACAAATAAATAAATAAACAAACTTCCTGTAGACTCGCAATGAAATCAGCACATGAAGTTAGCTCGGCTGTGTTCTTCACTTTTTGGTCTGCAACAAAATGCGACGGCTCTCGAGAGGTACAAGCAGCAGCGGCAGCAGCAGCCAGGAGCTAAAACAATAGAGCGTTTAAATTAATCCCCCAAAAAAAGCTTCCCTTGTTTTGTAGGAATTTTAAAAAGTCTGAAGTAGCCGTAAAACCATGAACACTAACTGTTCTTTAAGCTCAATGGGACTTTAACCTTTCTTCTGAGGCTTATTACATTCTTATTACACTGTAGTTACACATGAATGATGCACATGGAGAAAACCACTACACCACATTACTAACCACTACACCATCATACTAACCACTACACCACCATACTAACCACTACACCACCATACTAACCACTAAACCACCGTACTAACCACTACACCACCATACTAACCACTACACCACCATACTAACCACTACACCACCATACAAACCACTACACCACCATACTAACCACTACACCACCATACTAACCACTACACCACCATACTAACCACTACACCACCGCACTAACCACTACACCACCATACTAACCACTACACCACCTTACTAACCACTACACCACCATACTAACCACTACACCACCATACTAACCACTACACCACCATACTAACCACTACACCACCGTACTAACCACTACATCACCGTACTAACCACTACACCACCATACTGACCACTACACCACCATACTGACCACTACACCACCATACTGACCACTACACCATCATACTGACCACTACACCACCTTACTAACCACTACACCACCATACTGACCACTACACCACCGTACTAACCACTACACCACCATACTAACCACTACACCACCGTACTAACCACTACACCACCGTACTAACCACTACACCACCATACTGACCACTACACCACCATACTAACCACTACACCACCGTACTAACCACTACACCACCATACTAACCACTACACCACCATACTAACCACTACACCACCATACTAACCACTACACCACCGTACTAACCACTACACCACTATACTAACCACTACACCACCGTACTAACCACTACACCACCATACTAACCACTACACCACCGTACTAACCACTACACCGTACTAACCACTACACCACTATACTAACCACTACACCACCGTACTAACCACTACACCACCGTACTAACCACTACACCACCATACTAACCACTACACCACCATACTAACCACTACACCACCCTACTAACCACTTCACCACCATACTAACCACTACACCACCGTACTAACCACTACACCGTACTAACCACTACACCACTATACTAACCACTACACCACCGTACTAACCACTACACCACCATACTAACCACTACACCACCGTACTAACCACTACACCGTACTAACCACTACACCACTATACTAACCACTACACCACCGTACTAACCACTACACCACCGTACTAACCACTACACCGTACTAACCACTACACCACCATACTAACCACTACACCACCATACTAACCACTACACCACCATACTAACCACTACACCACCGTACTAAATATTGAGAGTAGAGACGTTTAGGGTATCCACCATTGCTTATAACATAAGAACGACTCCATTGACTTGCATTGGCTCCCTTGTTGTTACTATGTAATAAGCCCCAGGATGTGGACGTTTGAGAAGTTCAAGGGTTTTCCTCTACTGGGCTAAGCCTTCCCTTTCTCCGCCGCCACAGAGGCGAGGCAGACCCGAGCCGTGGCGCTGGCAACAAAGTGAAGGCATTTATTTTGTTCGCTAAGGCCGGGCGAATTAAATCAATCCCTCAACGGCTCAGCCGCTGCCTCGGCAGAAGCGGGCCGGCCGCTCCGGAGCCCTGCGCTTTCGCTCTGTGGCTATGACACTGTGGTCCCCAGGGCACGCTCGGCAGAGGCTCACTGAGGAAAAAGCCTCTGCTGGCTCTCTCTCTCTCCCTTTCTTTCTCTCTCTCTCTCTCCCTCTCTCTCTCTCTCCCCCTCTCTCCCTCTCCCTCTCTCTCTCTCTCTCTCCCTTTCTTTCTCTCTCTCCCTCTCCCTCTCTCTCTCTCTCTCCGGTCTTTTATTTCTTTATTTCTTTTTTTTCCTCCCCTCTTTTTTTAGGGAGTGATGTGAGAACAAGAGTGCCCAGCTTCATATCCCTGACAGCTCATTACCACAGAAACAGCACTGCCCTGACATCAGCACCCGGCCCCCTCTGGGAGAGGGGGGAAAAACAGAGAGAGACAGAATAAGAGAGAGAGAGAGAGAGTGAGAGAGTGGAAGGAGTGAACGTGACTCTCTCCCTCTCTCGCTCCCTCTAATTAAGATGCTAAACTGTGGACTGAGGAGGTCTGAGCTGGATTATACCCTTCATGTTTCAGCAGCACAATAGTATGATAATAAAAAAGAGCAGTAACAGAGAGAGAGAGAGAGAGAGAGAGAGAGAGAGAGAGAGAGAGAGAGGGAAGGAGATAGAGATAGGAGAGAGAGAAGAGAGAACTAGCGGTAGCAGAGAGAGAAAGGAGAGATAAAGAGAGAGAGGAGAGAGAAAGAGAGGGGAGAGCTAGAGAGAGATAGAGAGAGGTAGAGATAGAGGAGTGAAAGAGAGGGGGGATAGGAGAGAGGGAAGAGATAAATAGATATAGAGGAGAAATCGAGAGGAGAGAGAGAGGAGAGAGAAAAGAGAGGGGGAGAAAAGTGGGGGAGAGAGAGGGAAGGAGAGAGGAGAGAGAGAAGGAAAGAGGGAGAGAAAGAAAGTGAGAGAGAGAGAGAGGAGAGAGAGTGAGGGAGCGAAAAAGAGAAAGAAAGATTAGAACGTGAGAGAGAGAGGGGGGGAGGAGGGAGAGAAAGAGAGAGAAAGTGACAGAGAGAGGAGAGAGAGAGAGGGAAGGAGGAAGAGAAAGAGAGAGAGAAAGGAGAAACAGTGAGAGAAAGAGACCGAGAGAGGAGAGAGAGAGAGAGAGGGAAGGAGGTAGAGAAAGAGAGAGAGAGAAAGGAGAGACAGTGAGAGAAAGAGACAAAGAGGAGGGAGAGAGAGACAGAGAGAGGAGAGAGAGACAGAGAGAAAGAGAGAGAGAGAGAAGAGAGAGAGACAGAGAGAGAGAGAGAGAGAGAGAAATAAAGAGAGAGAGAGAGACAGAGAGAGAGAGAGAGAGAGAGAGAGAGAGAGAGAGAGAGAGAGAGAGAGGAGAAACATGCTGAACAAATAGCAGACAGTTATTTTTGCTTGTGGTGCATCATTACCAGCCAACAGGTCTCAGCGCTCACCGCGTCTCGACTTCCACAAACTAGTATATATATAAACACCTCAGAGCCGCCCACTGAGAAACACTCATCTCCATTTCAGTCTTTCTTTTCTACATGATTTGAACATGACAGCTTCCGTTTACACTGTGTAGAGCTTTCCTGATAAATAGACCAATAGAAACGCTCAAAAACAGCCTGGAAAGTATACACTATATTTTTACACTATACATTAAACTCTTACAACGTTTACCACAATATTACTTTTTACAGTATACAGTCCCACACTATACACTGTGCTCTTTTAATATACACTACACTCTTTCGCTATACTCTATATTCTTATATTATACACTACATTTTCTTAATATAATATAATATAATATAATAGTACTTCTTTACTATACACTATACTCTTAACTATAAACTGTAGTCTTACACTATACACTGTACTCCTTTACTATACACTATATTTTTAAACTATACACTGTAATCCTACAATACACAATACTTATTTACTGTACAATACAGTCCTACACTATACTACTTTACTATAGACTATATTCCTAGACTATATAACATACTCTTTTACTATATACTATATATCTGCACTGTATATTTTATACCTACACTAACTCTATATTCTTATACTTGACACTATACTCTTTTACCCTACGCTATATTTCTATACCATAAACTATAGCTCTAGACTATACTATACACTATGCTCTTTTACTACACAGACTATACACTATACTTTTTTAGAGTAAACTATATTTCCCCATAATATACTATATGCCTACACTATACACTATATTCTTACACAAGACACTATACTATTTAATTATACATTATATTTCTTCACAAAGCACTAAATTCCCAGACTAAACACTACATTCATACACTTTACTCTATACTGTTTTGCTATACACTATATGCTAAAACTCTACTCTATATTCTACACTATACACTATACTTTTTTTACTATACATTCTATTTCTGCACTATGCACTATAGTCCTAGACTAAACACTACATTTGTACACTTTACTCTATACTATTTTTCTATACACTATATTTGTACACTGTATGCCTGAACTATACTCTATGTCATGACACTATACACTAAACTTCTTTACTATGTATCATATTTATACACTATACATTATAGTCCTAGACTAAACACTACGTTAGTACACTTTACTCTATACTAGTTTGCTATATACTATATTTCCACACTATATGCTCAAACTATAATCTATATTTTGACACTATACACTATATTTCTTTACTATACATTGTATTTCTACACTACACACTACAGTCCTAGACTAAACACTACATTAGTACACTTTACTCTATACTATTTTGCTATATACTATATTTCCACACTATATGCTCAAACTATAATCTATATTTTGACACTATACACTATATTTCTTTACTATACATTGTATTTCTACACTACACACTACAGTCCTAGACTAAACACTACATTAGTACACTTTACTCTATACTATTTTGCTATATACTATATTTCCACACTATATGCCTAAACTAAACTATATTAACTATACCATACTATATTCTTACACTAAACACTATACTTTTTTACTATACACTATATTTCCACACTATATGCCTAAACTAAACTATACTAACTATACTATACTATATTCTTACACTATATACTATTCTTTTTACTATACATTATATTTCTACACTATATACTACAGTCCTACTCTGTACACTGTACTATTTTAGTATACACTAAAACCTTACACTTCAAATCCATTGACTTAAAGTGAAGACGAAGTGGAGAGCGACGATATGTGTATATAAATCTCATCAGTAAGAAAGCGAGGCACAAATGAGATCACGTTCTCGATATAATGCGATCTTTTTCCAGTGTTCTCACTTCATCCAGCGTTACGTGAAGCGCCAGACGTTCAGGAAGGTCCTATGGAAGCAGCACCCAGAACGCTTGATAACCCCTAATTAATAAATGAATGAATTAAGCGTGCAATTAAATAACTCCTGATTTCCTGGCATGCGCTTAAGCACTTAAAGTAAGTGTTTGATTTCCCACCACCCAACGGAGAGGATGTGGTAATTAATGATGCCTCAGCAGGAAGCTACAAGCATGGCAGATGGCATGGGTTACTCATGGTGCAGCAACAGCCCGCCGCTCATCTCTCACACGCAGGCATGCGATTGTGCTCTTTAAAGGAATTACTCGCCTCTTTTGATTGCGCCTCGACTTTAAGAATGAAACTACAGATGTTTCGCATCCCTCTCGCTCTGCCTCTCGCTCTGCCTCTCTCTCTCTCTCGCTCTATCTCTCTCTCTGTTTGATTAATCAGCATCAGATTTGTTAGATTGCGCCTGTGATTCGTAAAACCTGCTGCTGTTTTTACAGAACGGTTGAAAAGTTGCACTAACAAATAATCTTGGATGGTTCACACTGCGTGTCGCAGTCACACCTGCTCTCACACACACACAGTTGCCACCTGGCCTACAGGGGCCTGAACACCCTGTACATTTACATTACATGCTTGTTGGTGTCTCTTGTTGGGCTGTTTAGTATGGACTGATATTAGAGATATATTCTGTGTCTATAATGTGTACACATACAACCCTGTGAGCTACATGCTACATTCTTACACTTATACTGTATACTATACTCTTACATCACAATACTATACAATATACCCTATACACTACACACTAATTCTGTATCTATAACTAAATCATACATTACACAATATGTACTACACTACACAGTGCATTCTTATATTACACAATCTATCCAACTGTACCCTATACACTACACACTAATTCTGTATCTATAACTAAATCATACATTACACAATATGTACTACACTACACAGTACATTATTATTCTACACAATCTATCCAACTGTACCCTATACACTACACACTAATTCTGTATTACTATACTACACTGCACAGTACATTCTTACATTACACACTATGTAGCATACTACATAGTACATTCTAACATTACACACTATGTACTACATTACAGAGTATGGTTTTATATTACACAATCTGTCCAACTGTACCTCATACACTACACACTAAATCTGAATCTATGATTAAATATTACATTACACACTATGTACTACACTACACTACACAGTACATTTTTACATTACACACTATGTACTACACTACACTACACAGTACATTCTTACATTACACACTATGTACTACATTACAGAGTATGGTTTTATATTACACAATCTTTCCAACTGTACCTCATACACTACACACTAAATCTGAATCTATGACTAAATATTACATTACACACTATGTACTACACTACACCCCACAGTACATTTTTACATCACACACTATGTACTACACTACACTACACAGTACATTCTTACATTACACACTATGCACTACACTAAACTACAGAGTACATTCTTACATTACACACTATGTACTACACTACACTACACAGTACATTTTTACATCACACACTATGTACTACACTACACTACAGAGTACATTCTTACATTACATACTATGTACTACACTACACTACACAGTACATTCTTACATTACACACTATGTACTACCTTACAGAGTATGGTTTTATATTACACAATCTTTCCAACTGTACCTCATACACTACACACTAAATCTGAATCTATGACTAAATATTACATTACACACTATGTACTACACTACACTACACAGTACATTTTTTACATTACACACTATGTACTACACTACACCCCACAGTACATTTTTACATTACACACTATGCACTACACTACACTACACAGTACATTCTTACATTACACACTATGTACTACACTACACCCCACAGTACATTTTTACATTACACACTTTGTACTACATTAAAGAGTATGGTTTTATATTGCACAGTCTTTCCAACTGTACCTCATACACTACACACTAAATCTGAATCTATGACTAAATATTACATTACACACTATGTACCACACTACACCCCAAAGAACATTTTTACATTACACACTATGCACTATACTACACTACACAGTACATTTTTACATTACACACTATGTACTACACTACACTACACAGTACATTCTTACATTACACACTATGTACTACACTACACTACAGAGTACATTCTTACATTACACACTATGTACTACACTACACCCCACAGTACATTCTTACATTACACACTATGTACTACACTACACCCCACAGTACATTTTTCCATTGCACACTATGTACTACACTACACTACACAGTACATTCTTACATTACACACTATGTACTATACTACACTACACAGTACATTCTTACATTACACACTATGTACTACACTACACTACACAGTACATTCTTACATTACACACTATGTACTACACTACACTACATAGTACATTCTTACACTACATACTATGTACTCCATACAATACGTTCTTATATTACACAATCTATCCATCTGTACCTCATACACTGCACACTTAATCTGTATCTATAACTAAATTTTACATTACGCACTCACGTACACTACAGTCATACACTATGCTCTTTTACTATACACTATAGTCCTACACTATACACTATACTCTTTTTACTATACACTATATTTTTACTATATACACTATAGTCCTACACTATACACTATACTCTTTTACTATACACTATATTTTACTATATACACTATAGTCCTACACTATGCATTATACTCTTTTCCTATACACTACATTTCAACACTATAAACTATAGTCCTACACTATACTCTTTTACTATACACAATAATCTTACTCTACACTACAGTCCTACACTATACAATATACTCTTTTACTATACACTACATTTCTACACTATGCACTACAGTCCTACACTATACTCTTTTACTGTACACTACATTTATACACTATACACTATAGTCCTACACTATACTCTTTTACTGTACACTACATTTATATACTATACACTATACTCTTTTACTGTGCACTATAATCGTAGACTACACACTATAGTCCTACACTATACTCTTCTATTATACACAACAGTCCTACTTTATACACTATACTTACTGTATAATATATTCTTATATTATACACTGTTTTTCTACACTATACACTCCACTACACACTATATTATTTTACTATACACTATATTTCTACATTATACACTATAGCCCTCCACTATACACAATTCTCATTTCTATACACTATATTTTCTCACTACACTTGACTTATGCTTGAGTTAGCAGTGAAGGAGATCCAGCTCACTCCTAACTAACATTCCTGGTTACCATTCAAACTTTCTGAAAATGTCAAAAACATCCCATAGAAATTCACTTACTGAGGCTCCTCCCCCTCCACAGTTCACTTTTTTACCAACCCGATGATTCACTGACTTTCTAGTGTGACCACACAGAGTGACCAGGTCACTGTGTGCTCGGCCAGCGAAGTGGAATCAGGCTGAGGCATTCTGATCTGTCTGAATCGTTTGATATTTAAGTGACCGGCCCCGCTGCGCCGCGCTCGTCGCCCCCTGCCTTTTCCCGGAATCATGTTATGTTGCTTTAATGAACTTCCACTAACGCCTCACGCTGGCACACAAAAGCCTCGGCTGCCAAAGAGGCGCACTCGGGAGAGGAGGGGGGGGGCGCCGAAACATCTGGGCTCCAATTTTAATTAGACTTGGCTCCGACTCGCTCGTTTCTTGTGGAGCCAGTTGTGGGCCCGCCGGCCCCCGCTGACCACCTGATGATGTCCTCCCAAGTCCAGATGAGATGTGAGAATGTGAGGGCGCTGCGGCGGGTGTCGAGATCGAGGATATCTGATACTTTGCGGGCGTGTTTGTCACCTTTGTTTTTCTGTACTTGCGGCGAGATGTTTCATTTCCTCTCAGACGACGTAAACGTGCCCACGAAGGTGCAACAACGGCTTTACGGTCCAACCGTGTACCTTAAAGCTGTTTCTCTCCGCGTTATGAAAGACGTTTTTCATAACCCAACGTTTCTAATGAAATAAAAGACTGGAGTGAAGACGTTGTGCGGAGTCAGTACGACTTGCATTATGATGCAAATATGTTCTCCAACTGAAGGTACCGAAGCCCCCCGAGGATACCCCCACAGTGACAAGTGGGCGTTCTCGGTGTTCTTATTGCAAAAATGAATGTGTGCAGTTACAAAAAGTGCTATTTGACTGTTCCACACCTTTTATTTTAGAACCTAAGGCCCCGTTATTTGAGCTTGAGTGGGTTTTTATGAGCGAATTATGTCAGTACTACTGAGTACTGATTCGTGTTAAATCAATTGGTGCCACATTTCAGCTCAAGCTCAACATGCAGTCAAAGGCAATGAAGATCAGAAAGCAGTGTGGTTATAGTCTACCTATAGAAGCACCTTGTCAAGCTTATCTAACCTGAGAGAACACCTAATCAAACACATCTAACCTGAGGAAACACCTGGTCAAACACATCTAACCTGAGGAAACACCTGGTCCAACAAATCTAACCTGAGGAAACACCTGGTCAGGTATATCTAACCTGATAAAACACCTGGTCAAAGTCATCTAGCCTGAGGAAACACCTGGTTAAACACATCTAACCTGAGGAAACACCTGGTTAAACACATCTAACCTAAAGAAACATATGGTCAAGTACATCTAACCTGAGGAAACACCTTGTCAAGTATGTCTAACCTGAGGAAACACCTGGTCAAACACATCAATCCCGAAGCAAAACTGGTCAAACACATCTAACCTGAGGAAACACCTGGTCAAGTATGTCTAACCTGAGGAAACACCTCTTCAAACACATCTATCCAGAAAAACACCTGATCAAACACATCTAACCTGAGGAAACACCTCAACATGCAGTCAAATGCAATGAAGGTCCGAAAGCAGTGTGGTTATAGTCTACCTATAGAAGCATCTTATCCAGCTCATCTAACCTGAAGAAACACCATGTCAAACACATCTAACCTGAGAAAACACCTGGTCAAACACATCTAGCCTGAGGAAACACCTGATCAAACACATCTAGCCTGAGGAAACACCTGGTTAAACACGTCTAACCTGAGAAAACACCTGGTTTAACACATCTAGCCTGAGAAAACACCTGGTCAAACACATCTAACCTGAGAAAACACCTGGTTAAACACATCTAACCTGAGAAAACACCTGGTTAAACACATATAACCTGAGGAAACACCTGATCAAACACATCTAAGCTGAGGAAACACCTGATCAAACACATCTAACCTAAGGAAACACCTCAACATGCAGTCAAATGCAATGAAGATCCGAAAGCAGTGTGGTTATAGTCTACCTATAGAAGCACCTTGTCAAGCTCATCTAACCTGAAGAAACACCATGTCAAACACATCTAACCTGAGAAAACACCTTTTATTTTATTTTGTCAATCCCCTTACAATGTATAATGCTCGGGGGGCCACCCTCAACGTACTCTGAGACTAAATAAATGTTGATTGATTGATTGATTGATAACCTTGAGAATTCCTTTTCCCCTAGATGATGGCGAGTGGTCCATGGATACTTTTTTAGGTACTGCAGAGGAGTATAGCCTCCGTTAGTCAGCTTCCCACACGTTATCATGAATGTGTGATCCTTTAACTTGCCGAGCATTAGTGCTGGAAGTCTTGTGCCGGGTAAAGATTAATCGAATTCATTTCCCGAGTAACCCGCCGCGCTCGGCGCTGCTTCACGGCTTTGTTTCGCCAGTACACAATCGCGAGCCCCCTTGTGCTGCGGGTTTAATCTGGCCTCAGATCGGCAGCGAGTCCGCCTCCTGCGGAAAGAGTCCGCTATTGTTCCGGTGACAAAAACACCCAAAGTGTTGAAACGATTTCAGACAAGTGGCTTTGACCTTTGAAGCGTTTGAAAGGCTGGTTAACTGAAGGCTACTGAATAGGGTTGGGAACTGAAGGTCTATTGCAAATGCAACTGGTCACCCTCTTTTGTGTAGCCACTTCCTGTCCTGGACTTATTATCCAGCAGCTACGTGGAAAAAAATAACTACATGGGATGAAAGGGATACTATTAAACTGCAGGAGGGAATAATAGAACGTGTAAATGTTAAGGGGTCAATCACGTTGTGGAGCATTTCAAGAAATTCTTTTTTGAGGGGTACTCGTGATGTATTCCATCCTCTTAGTCTTTTACAGGCTCGTTCTTTTAAATAGAAATCATACCGTATATCAAACGGACCTCAGAAGGTCAGAATAAATGGTGTACTATCTCACAATAACATTGCTGGAGGGAGTGGAGACACCAGTGGGCACATACAGTGAGAGTGAATGGCAGAAAGTAAATATAGAGAAACTCTTTGTGGCCAAAAGTATACAGACACCTCTTCTAATTATCAACTTTATGTATTTCAGCCACACTAGCAGTAGAATGGGACTATGTGCTAACTATAGCTTCCACCTTTGCCAGTTCATGACATTTCTGCCCTGCTAAAGCTGCCCTAGACAACTGGAAGTGTTATTATTGTGAAATGAAAGTGTATGAGCAACAACAGCTCAGCCACAAATAGATAGACCAACAAACTCATAGGGATGAGGGCTCTGAGTGCTCATCCTATCCATGGCTCAATGCCAAGCGTCGAGAGGTAAACCTGTGGGCCATGGACCACCCACAGGCTGTGATGCACTGTTAAGGGGGGAGGCAGAAGTTTGAAATGGGTTGGTGAAGTCACTTGAAGTCAGAAAATCAAACATAAGAGTAACTTATAGTTACAAATCAAACATTTTTTACATTATAAACAAAACAAATCTTAACAAAGACCTACAAATACAAACACAGCTAGCTGGTCAGAGATCTGGACCCACGTCCAGCCCAACTCTGGTCTAGTTCCATTGGAACTGGACCTGAAAAACACCTGATGGCCGAGAGCGTCAGCAAGATGGTCATACAAAGATTTCCACATTTTATGCAGTACATTTCCAATCTTTTTCCAATCCACATACATACACATGACACGCCATTCATATTTTATGTACAAGATTATTATATATATATTTTTATTATGTACTTTTATTATGTATATTTATTATTTTATTATGTAATAAGATTTTATTTATATAGGTTTTGGGGCATCTGGTTGACGAACATGTGGGTGTTCTATGCTGTGGCTTGTTTGCATGTTGCAGAAATTAAACATTCACAATGGTGCACTATATGACCATAAGTATGTAGACACCTGACCTCATGGATGTTCTTCTGACTGAATACACACATTTTTAAAACAACAGTTGACTGTTAGTGGCAAGCCTACATCTATGCCTATGATTCTGGAACATCCAACAAGCTCAAATAGAGGTGTTGGTTAAATATGGTATAATAAGCCATATGTTTTATTTTTCATATAAATTCTTGTAGATGAAAAGTCAGGTCGAACAGGAAGGCTTAAGGTGTCCACATACTTATGGCTATATAGTGCACCATTATGGATAATAAGCCAAACCAACATACAAACAAGCCACTCTGTACAAACTCCACAGCAGAGAACCTCCACATGTTTATCCCCATAATGTCCTAAAACATGTATATATAAACTCTTGTGTATAAACTATGAATGAAGTGTCAGGTCGAACAGTGAGATGGTCATTCTATCTTGGAGGCTTTAAGGTGTCCACATACTTATGTCCATAGAATGCACCATTATGGATAATAAGCCAACTAACAAACAAACAAGCCACTGTGTACATCAAATAACATACTGTATATAAACTATGAATGGAAAGTCAGGCTGAACAGTGAGATGGTCGTTCTCTCTTGGAGGCCTTAGGGTGTCCACATACTTATGTCCAGTGCACAATTATGGATTATAACCCAAAGCAACATATAAAACGTTGCATGCTCTTTGCTGTGGCTTGTTTGCATCATCCAGATGTCCTGAAACAAAACTTGTAAATAAACTATGAATGAAATGTAAGGTTGAACAGTAAGATGGTCATTCTATCTTGGAGGCCTTAAGGTGTCCACATTTTTATGGCCACATAGTCTGCTATTATAGATAATAAGAAATTGCAACGTACAAACAAGCCACAGTATAGACCATTTTTCTATCATCGAGATGTCCTGAAACTAGAAATAATATCTTGTGTATAAACTATAAATTGAAAGTCAGGTTGATCGGTAAGATGGTCATTGTGTCTTTGAGGCCTTAAGGTGTCCACATACTTATGACCACATAGTGCACTGTTATGATTTATAACCCAAAGCAACATAACAAAAAGTTGCATGTTCTGTGCTGTGGCTTGTTTGTATCATCCAGCTGCCCTGAAACTTGTATAAATAAAGTCTTATATATAAACTATGAATAAAATATCAGGTTGAACATTAAGATTGTCCACATACTTATGGCCATTTGTTGCATCATCATTATGGATAGCAAGCCATGTTGAAGCGTTAGGAGTTCCTTTAAGGGTCTGAGGGCTCCGAGCCCCAACTCCAACTCCTGATTAACAACCCCACACCATAATCCCCCCTCCACCAAACTTTACACTCACCACAGTGCAGTCAGGCAAGTACCGTTCTCCTGGCAACTGCCAAACCCAGGGACATCCATCAGATGGCCCAACAGAGAAGTGAGATTGGTCACTCCAGAGAACTCTAGAGTCCAGTGGCGGCGTGCGTTACACCACTGCATCGGACGCTCTGCATTTTTCTTGGTGATGTAAGGCTTGGATGCAGCTGCTCGGCCATGGAGACCCATTCCATGAAGCTCTCTACGCTCTGTTGTAGAGCTGATCTGAAGACCACATGAATGTTTCATTTTTTTTATATATATAAACTCTTGTATATAAACTATGAATGAAGAGTGATGTTGAACAGTGGAGGCTTTAAAGTGTCCACACACTTATGTCCATATAGTGCATCATTATGAATTATAACCCAAAGCAACATAACAAAAAGTTGCATGTTCTGTGCTGTGGCCTGTTTGTATCATCCAACTGCTCTGAAACCTGTATACACAAAATCTTTTATATAAGGTCAGGTTGAACATTAAGATGGTCCACATACTTGTGGCCATATAGTGCATCATCATTATGGACAGCAAGCCATATGTTTCATTGTGGCAACATACAAACAAACCACTGTACGAACTCCCCAGCGTAGAACCTCAGCATGTTTATCCCATTGGCATCCTAAAACTTGTATATCGTGGCTCTCCAGTGAAAAGATGTATCTCCAAAACTGCAACTTTACAGGAGAGGCCAAAAACTTACATTACTTTCAATAAGATTCAATAGAACCAGAATTTTTTCCAAGCTTATTTGGGGCATTTCTATTGAACCATTCATCGTGAAATATTCAGACAATGTAAGTGTCAGTTGGTGCGTTCAAATGATGTAGAAAACTCAAAATCGACCAAAATGGGGATATATGTTTTTCATTGGACCACATATAAACTCTTGTACGTGAACAAGAACGAAGAGTCAGGCTGAACAGCGGGATATGTCGCTGAGCCTGGCTGCGGATTCGAGAATGATGGAAACGTGGCGCTAACCTCAGAACTAAACGTTCCTAGGTCAGCAGGTGCCTCTCAAGTCCAGTGGAAGAGTTCCAGCTGTGAGACGGAGGGCTCCAGTATGGAGATTGAAAGTGAGCTGAGGTGAGGCTTCTTTTTTTCCTTTTCTCCAGCAAACAGAAACTCTTTAATTGAAACGAATCCATTCACGACTGACATAAACACAGCCTTTGGTCATGCGCTGAAAATTCAGAGTTCTTTGTCGCCGAAACCCTCGCTCGGGCTGTACCAGACGGAGAAGAAAAAGGAGAAAGTGCTTAAGCGCATAGAGCACCATTCCAGATTCCACACGTCAATGCGGTCCAGATAAGACAGCGCGGAAGACGAGTCGGGGTAGAGGGTGCCTGTCACAATATCTTAATGTCTGAGCTGGAAATATTACAAATCCTGATGTACCCAAAGAGCAGAGAGCGAGAAATCACAAATCCTGATGTACTCAAAGAGCGAGGACGGGGAAGAGAATCACAAATCCGAAAGTTCTCCGAGGCTGGAGAGCTGTCTGACAGATTACAGCCGGAGGCAGCGCTCATCCCGCCGAGGAACAAAGTCGGGGTGGCGGTGGAAAGGGGTGGGGGGGTAGACAATAGCTCTGCGGTGCGGGCCGGAGAGAAAAATAGACAGATTAGGGCTTCGGGCTTCCTGTCCGTGAGCGAATCTGAAGCACTACATTACGGCGGGACGCTCGATAGGGAGAAGAGGCAGGATGCGCCGCCGGCCCAGTAATCCCCGCCGGAGCAAATCTCCGCTAACCCACTGAATATGGGTATCCGGTTATTTCCTGGCAGGGTTGATCTGTTGAATAGCCGGGTTGCGCGCAATGTGTGGTGAATGACCCTCTGAGTGATGCCGAATGAAGGAGGCCGCTCTCCGCCGAGGGCCGAGCAGCTGGAAATTTGCAGGTAGGAACCAGACGAGCTGGATGGGGCCGGAAAATTGACAACCGATAAAACAACACGCCGGCCGGCCACTGCGTTAAGTCCGCCTCCTCGTGTCCACGCGCTGCCCGTTTAATCAAGTCCACCGTGTAGGAGCACTTTGTGGTTCTGCAATTACAGACTGTGGTGCATCTGTTTCTCCGGCCCCTGCTCTTCAATGGTCAGGACTTCCACAAGAGCCACACAGGAGCCACAAACAGGACTCCCACAGAACTTCCACAGGACTTCCACAGGACCCCCATAGGAGCCACACAGGAGTCACACAGAACTTCCACAGGACTTCCACAGGATCCACACAGTACCCACATAGAACTTCCACAGGACCCACATAGGACTTCTACAGGACTCCCACAGGACCCACACAGGGAACACACAAAACACACAAAAGACCCACACAGGACCCCCCCAGAACCTCCACATGACCCACACAGAACTCCCACAGAACCCCCATAGGACTTCCACAGGACCCACATATGAGCCACCCAGGACCCACACAGTACCCACACAGGACTCCCACAGGACCCACACAGGAACTACCAGGACCTACCCAGGATCCCCACACAGGACAAACACAGGACACACCCATGGAACACACAGGACACACAAAAGACCCACACAGAACTTCTACAAGCTTGTCACACATTCCCAGCACTGCAGTGACACTGACGTGGTGGTGGTGTGTTAGTGTGTGTTGTGCTGATGTAAGTGGATCAGACACAGCAGTGCTGCTGCTGGAGTGTTTAAACACTGTGTCCACTCACTGTCCACTCTTTTAGACACTCCTACTACTTGCTGGTCCACCTTGTAGATGTAAAGTCAGAGACAGTAGCTCATCTGCTGCTGCACAGTTTGTGTTCCTCTAGTTCTTCATCAGTGGACACAGGACGCCGCCCACAGGACACTGCTGTCTGGATAGTTTGCTTGGATTCTCAGTCCAGCAGTGACACTGAGTTGTTTAAAACTGAACTGCTGTGTCTTCTGTGTTAAACTTTGAGCTGGAGCTGCTCCAAGTGTTGGAGAAACTGTCCGAAGTGAAATGTACAGACTGCAGAGCTGAAGTTGTTCCAGTTGAAGATGTTGGAAGTTCTGCAGCTTGTTTTGGGAATTCTCTGTTCCACCTTAAACGGTGCTGCGGTTCCATTCTGGCGTCTGTACGAGCTGCAGTGTTTAAGGTGGAACATTAGATGAAGAATGTGGAGAGGAGGAACTTCAGGCTGGTTTAAAGATGAACATGAAGCTCTGACAGTTGGGTTGTTTATTGGGAAGGAATGAAAAGTGGCGACGTTCCCTTCACAGCCTGGAACGCTGGATTTCTCCACCACCGTTCTGGTTGCTGGTTGTATGTAAATCGTCCCTCTTCAGTAAAGGATTTGTATTTGAAGAACAGAGTTTGAGGTTCAGGGTATGTACAGTTCTGAGTACTGAACTCTCACTAGTACACTATATAACACTGTACATACAGTCTATGGCATCTTTATACTAAAATGAAATGCTGTGATGATCTTCATACATGTAGTATCAAATGTATGCAGCCTACACAACAAGTCCAGTGGTGAAGTTTCCTCACTACTAAATATTCTACAGTGGACTGTCAGTGGTGTTATAACAAAGTGGAAGTGATTGAGAACGACAGCAACTCCACCACCAAGTGGTAGAACACGTACAATGACAGAGCGGGTCAGCGGATGCTGAGGAGCATAGAGCACAGAGCTCACCAACTTTCTACAGAGTCAATCACTACAGACCTCCAAACTCCATGTGGTCCTCAGATCAGCTCAAGAACAGAGCGTAGAGAGCTTCATGGAATGGGTCTCCATGGCCGAGCAGCTGCATCCAAGCCTTACATCACCAAGAACAATGCAGAGCGTCGGATGCAGTGGAGTAAAGCACGCCGCCACTGGACTTGGAGATGTGTTCTCTGGAGTGACCAATCACGATTCTCCGTCTGGCAATCCGATGGATGAGTCTGGGTTTGGCGGTAGCCAGTAGAACGGCACTTGTCTGACTGCATTGTGCCGAGTGTAAAGTTTGGTGGAGGGGGGATCATGGTGTGTGCTTGGTTCTCAGAAGGTGGGCTAGGCCCATCAGTTCCAGTGAAAGGAACTCTTAATGCTTCAGCAGACCAAGAGACTGTGGACAATTTCATGCTCCCAACTTTGTGGGGACAGTTTGGGGACGGCCCCTTCCTGTTCCAACAGGTCTGCCCACCAGTGCACAAAGCAAGACCATCCATAAAGACATGGAGGAGTGAGTTTGGTGTGGAAGAACTTGACTGGCCTGCACAGAGTCCTGACCTCAACCTGATAGAACACCTTTGGGATGAATTAGAGCGGAGACTGTGAACCAGACCTTCTCGTCCAACATCAGTGTCCGACCTCACTAATGGTCAAAAATTCCCATAAACACTCTTCTAAACCATGTGGAGAGCCTTCCCAGAGGAGTTAAAGCTGTTATAGCTGCAAAGGTTGGGCCACCGTCCTATTAAACCCTATGGATTAGGAATGGGACGTCACCCAAGTTCATATGCATGGAAATGTGTCGGCAATATAGTGTATAAAAGTTCTGGGCTTGAGTATAAATAGATAAAACTCTTGGTATTACATTCTCTTTTGTAAATGTAGATGTAAGTACAACTCTGTTCGCTCTTAAATGTTCTTAAGCTTTAGAGGTAAACCTACTGTGAGCTGTTAAAGTTATTATATTTTAATGAACCATGTCTATAAGAAGATCTGTGTAGTGGCAAACATGGAATCCTGAGCTTGTTGTTCATTACTGAAGCCACACAGCTCTTCTTTATAAAAAAAAGTTCTTCCAGCACTGCTCTTTAATTTCATCTTCAGAACAGCCAATTATTTATGTTCACACAGAAGCCTCAAACATTACAGCCTTTGGAAGAAATTTGCAGAGATATTTTGTTCCAGTCTTGGAAGTTGGTTTAGCACTCTCTGCTTCCACCACCCTAGCATTCCCGACCACATCCAGCAATGCTGAGGTCTGGACCCGGGGTGGTCAGTCCACTATTTAGAGAACACCATCAGGTGTGCATGTTCTCAGATCTGTGGTGCTACTCAGTGGGTGGCAAGTCAAGAACAGCACAGTCTCCAATTGGTTGACAGGTCAATAGCACACCTTCTGATTGGTTGACAACCCAGAAACACAGCAATAGATATGAAGTCAAAAAATACAGCCTTGTTTGGCCAACAAGTCATGAAACACAGTCTCTAATTGGTTAACCAGTAAAGAACGCAGTCCCTGATTTGTCTGCAAAAGTCAGGAACAGGTTTGGTTGACAAGTCAGAAAACATCATCTGACTGGTCGACAAATCAAGAAAACTACTGCTGATTGATCAACAGGTCAGAAACACAGCCTCTGATTGACCAACCAGTCAAGTACGCAGCCTCTGATTGGCCAACAAGACAGCAACACAGTCTCTGATCAGTCAACAAGTATGGAACACAGTCTCTGATTGGCCGACAAGTCAGGTACACAGCCTCTGATTGGTCCACACATTGGGAATACAGCCTCTGATTGGTCAACAAGTATGGAACACAGTCTCTGATTGGCCGACAAGTCAGGTACACAGTCTCTAATTGGTCCACACGTCGAAAATACAGCCTCTGATTGGTACAGCAAGTCAGGAACAAAGCCGCTGGAAGATGAACAAGTCAGGAACACAGTTTCTGATTGGCCAACAAGTCAGGAACACAATCTCAAATTGATCAACAAGTCAGAAGCACATCCTCTAATTGGTCAACAAGTCAGGTACATGGTCTCTGATTGGTAGACAAGTCAATAACACAGCCTCTGATGGGTCCACAAGTCAGGAATATAGTCTCTGATTTGTCAACAAGTCAGGAACACAGTCTCTGTTGACAAGTCAGAAAACATCCTCTGATTGGCCGAAAAGTCAGGTACACAGTCTCTGATTGGTCAACAAGTCAGGAACACAGCTGCTGATTGGTAGATAAGTCAAGAACATAGCTGCTGATTGGTTCACAAGTTAGGAACATTGTCTCTGATGGGTCCACAAGTCAGGAACACAGCCTCTGATAGGTCCACAAGTCAAGAACATTGTCTCTAATTGGTCAACAAGTCAGGAACATTGTCTCTGATTGGTCAGAAAGTCAGGTACACGGTCTCTAATTGGTCAACAATTCAGGAACACAGACGCTGATTGGTAGACAAGTCAAGAACATAGCTACTGATTGGTTCACAAGTCAGGAACACAGCCTCTGATGGGTCAACAGGTCAGAAACATTGTCTCTGATTGGTCCACAAGTCAAGAATAACCCAATATTTCAGTTGTGTTGGATTTATCATCATAGAGTTACTTTACAAAGTCTTAAAACTCACAGTGCAGTTTAACTCTGGATTACAAAACTTCTGAAAGGCATACGATTACCTTCCCTGCGAGAAATGATAGCATGCAGCATTCCTGTGACATCATAGACCTTTTCTTAAGTTCCCTTAAAGCTGCTTCAGTGTTATAACAGTGTCGCTAATTAATCCGATGTCCTTATGTCAATAACAAAGTCATTTATTTTATAGTCTTATGCCGACTTCTGCATGTGTGATGAAGTCCTTATGCAAGTAGCATTCAACTGAAGTCTCCAGGGGTCTACAGTGTGGAACCCTGGATCAGACTGCCTCCCTTTGCCACGACTGTGATTTCGCTTGCCAATGAAACTAGCGCGACTGGGCCTTTAAGAACGCAGGAAGAAAAGCCCGCTTCCCTGCTGCTTCACACTCGCAGAGTGTGAACGACACCCCGGTCTCGCTGCCTCGCAAATGTGTGACCCGAGCCCATGTGACTGATTAGATCTGAAACTGTTCAAAAAATTAAATGTGTGCGCGCATGTGCCTGCGCGGAGGGATACGTGTGTGCACACATGGGGGCGTGCACATCGCCTAACAGCCTTTTCATGCCTCGACTTTGACACCGGTGGCCCTGCGAATTGAGGCTGTGCATCGTTTGGCGGCGGTTTTTATTTTCCTTTTCTTCCCTCTTCGCCTCCTCTCTCTTGTCTAGGGGCCAGCGCGAGAGTCAGGGCCGCAGATGGAGCGATGGTGCCCGTGCTCTCACCTCCCCCCCTCCACTCTCCTGGCAGCCCGTCAGGAGGCGGGAGAAGAAAAAAAAAAAAAGGCGGCCTTTCTTTGTCTGCGCTTAATGAGAAAGTGAAAGCCCCCGGGGCAGATGTAGAGGCAGAGAGGAAAGAGACTATCCGAGCAGAACGCTGAACCCAGCCTCGCACCGGGAGTCCGCTGCCATCCCTCCACACTGGATAATGCACTTCCTTAAATACCTCCGTGCCCTGCTATTCATAACCCGCGTGTAGGCTGCTCGGTCTGACACTGAGTTAGCGTTCGGTCTGCCACGGGGGGCACTGCGGCGACCGGGCTACGGGCAACATGTGCAAATAAATGAGTGAAAACAACATAATAACCTGATGAGCTCTGTGCAACTTTTGGTGCTTTTTCAAAGATGCCCACACAAATACACCCACAGCCAAAGTCTTACACGTACACACTAATCACGATTTTCCCCTCAATGAAAAGGAAACAACTCCATGTGCTAGAAGCGGCCCCCTAATCGCTATTCCCTTTCAACAGAAAATCACTATTCCTTACATTAGAGCACTATATAGAAGAGTACTGTAGAAACAGTATTGCCCCCTAATCACTACAATCACTACTAATCACTACTAATCACTATTAACTACATTCTACCACTATATAGAACACTAAAACAGAAATGGTCCCTAAATCACTATTCCCTGTCCCGTAATCACTATAGTCACTACTAATCACTACTAATCACTACTCACTACATTCTACCACTATATAGAACACTAGAACAGAAATGGTCCCCTAATCACTATTCCCTGTCCCGTAATCACTATAGTCACTACTAATCACTACTAATCACTATTCACTACATTCTACCACTATATAGAATACTAAAACGGAAAAAGTCCCCTAATCACTATTCCCTATCCCCTAATCACTACAGTCACTACTAATCACTACATTCTACCACTATTTAGAACACTAGAACAGAAATGGTCCCCTAATCACTATTCCCTGTCCCCTTATCACTATAGTCACACTAATCATTACTCACTACATTCTACCACTATATAGAACACTGGAACAGAAAAAGTCCCAAAATCACTTTTCCCTATCCCCTAATCACTATAATCACTATTCACTACATTCAACCACTATATAGAAAACAGCAACAGAAAGTGTCCCCTAATCACTATTCCCTATCCCCTAATCACTATTCCCTTTCGACAGAAAATTACTATTAGTTACGCGCACTATATAGAAGAGTATTGTAGAAACAGTATTGTCCCCTAATCACTACAATCACAGCTAATCACTACTCAATACATTCTACCACTATATAGAACACTAGAACAGAAATGGTCCCCATATCACTATTCCCTGACGCCTAATCACAATAGTCACTACTAATCACTATTAATCATTATTCACTACATTCTACCACTATATAGAACACTAAAACCGAAAAAGTCCCAAAATCAATATTACCTATCCCCTAATCACTATAATCACTATTTACCACATTCCACCACTATATAGAACACTGGAACAGAAAAAGTCCCCTAATCGCTATTCCCTTTCAACAGAAAATCCCTATTCCTTACATTAGAGCACTATATGGAAGAGTATTGTGGGGAACAGTAATGTCCCCTAATCACTAGAATCACTACTAATCACCACTCACTACATTCTACCACTATATAGAACACTAGAAGAGAAATGGTCCCCCTAATCACTATTCCCTGCCCCCTTATCACAATAGTCACTAGTAATCACTATAAATCACTATTCACTGCATTCTACCACTATATAGAACACTAAAACGGAAAAAGTCCCAAAATCACTATTCCCTATCCCCTAATCACTATAGTCACTACTAATCACTACTAATCACTATTCACTACATTCTACCACTATATAGAACACTAGAAGAGAAATGGTCCCCCTAATCACTATTCCCTGCCCCCTTATCACAATAGTCACTACTAATCACTATAAATCACTATTCACTGCATTCTACCACTATATAGAACACTAAAACAGAAAAAGTCCCAAAATCACTATTCCCTATCCCCTAATCACTATAATCACTATTCCCTTTCAAGAGAACATCACTATTCTTTACATTAGGCTGTTGTGGAGAACAGTATTGTCCCCTAATCCCTATAATCACTACTAATCACTATTCACTTAACTTCACCACTATATAGAACACTGGAACGGTCCCCTAATCACTATTCTCTATCCAGTAATCACTATTAATCACTACTAATCACTATTTATTACATTGTACAACCATACAGAACATTGGAACAGAAATAGTCCCCTAATTACTACCCCATAACCCCTAATCACTATAATCACTACTAATCACTATTCACTTCAATCTACCACTATATAGAACACTGGAACAGAAGAGGTCCATAATCACTATTTCCTTTCAACAGAACATCACTATTCTTTACACTAGGCCACTATAAAGAACAGTGTTGCGCAAAACAATATTGTCCCCTAATCCCCTAATCACCACTAATCACTACTCATTTCATTCTACCACTATGTGGTGCACTGGAACTAAAATGGCTCCCTAATTGCAGTTCACTACATTCAAGCACTATTTAGGACACTGGAACATAAATGGCCCCCCAAATCACTATTCACTATATTATAGAACTATTAAGGATACTGGAACTAAAATAGTCCCCCTTATTACTATTCTCCAGCCCCTAATTCACTAAAACACTACAATCACTGCTCACTACATTCTACCACTATTAGGAACACTAAAACTGAAACAGCCCCCGAATGACTGTTCACTACATTCTAGCACTATTTAAAACAGTGGAACAGAAATGGCTCCCTAATCACTGTTTAATCACTGTTTAATCACTGTTTCCTACGTTGGGAATTGGGAATTGGTTCAACTCACTATTGTAAAGCAACAGATTATTTGCCGACATAATATTCCCAACACTGGAGCACTAGTAAAGACTACTATAAGGAAAAAGATTGCTCCCCTAATCACTATTCCCTACAGTGAAACACTGCACGGAAGACTCTATTAGAGAAAAGAAATTGTTCCCTAATCACTGTTCACACATTCTAGCAGTATTAGTAGGACTCCAGACCCCATACATAAAAAACTACCATAGAAAACAGAGAGAAATGGGCCTTAATCACTATTTACTGCACTGTACCACCATTTAGAACACCAGAAAATAAAGGATCACTATTCCCTACACTGGAGCACTATTAAACACTATTATAAGTAGCATATATTGCTCCCCTAATTCAGGTGTTCCAATAACTTCCAATCACCTAGTCATGCAGACTGCTTCTACACACATTGGTGAAAGAGTGGGTCTCTCTCAGGAGCTACAGTGATAGGACGCCACCTGTGAAACAAGTCCAGTGGTGAAGTTTCCTCACTACTAAATATTCTACAGTGGACTGTCAGTGGTGTTATAATAAAGTGGAAGTGACTGGAAACGACAGCAACTCAGACACCAAGTGGTAGAACACGTACAATGACAGAGCGGATCAGCTGATGCTGAGGAGCATAGTGCACAGAGGTCACCAACTTTCTACAGAGTCAATCACTACAGACCTCCAAACTTCATGTGGTCTTCAGATCAGCTCAAGATCAGAGCGTAGAGAGCTTCATGGAATGGGTCTCCATGGCTGAACAGCTGCATCCAAGCCTTACATCACCAAGAACAATGCACTCTAGAGCAGTGGAGACGTGTTCTCTGGAGTGACCAATCACGCTTCTCTGTCTGGTGATCCAATGGACGAATCTGGGTTTGGTGGTTGCCAGGAGAATGGTACTTGTCTGATTGCATTGTGCCGAGTCTAAAGTTTGGTGGAGGGGGGATTATGGTCTGGGGTTGTTTTTCAGGACGTGGGCTCGGACTCTTAGTTCTAGTGAAAGGAACTCTTAAAGCTTCAGCAGACCAAGAGACTTCGGACAATTTCATGTTCCCAACTTTGTGGGGACAGTTTGGGGACAGGCCTCTTTCTGCTCTAACATGACCGCCCACCAGTGCACAAAGCAAGACCATCCATAAAGACATGGAGGAGGGAGTTTGGTGTTGAAGAACTTGACTGGCCTGCACAGAGTCCTTACCTTAACCTGATAGAACACCTCTGGGATGAATTAGAGCGGAGACAGTGAGCCAGACCTTCTCATCCAACATCAGTGTCTGACCTCACAGATGGTCAAACATTCCCATAAACACTCTCCTAAACCGTGTGGAGAGACTTCCCAGAGGAGCTAAAGCTGTCACAGCTGCAAAGGTTGGGCCGCCATCCTATTAAACCCTATGGATTAAGAATGGGACGTCACTCAAATTCATATACATGTGAAAGCAGACGAGTGGATACTGTTATAGGGAACCAAACCGATTGTGTGTCCACTACATGTTCTAGATAATGTTTTCAGATGCCAAGCAAGAACAGCAAACTCAAAATAAAATGTAATATGGAAGGTACAATGAGAAATACTCAACCAGCATTCAGTTAATGCTACTGTTGCGCAGATGTCAGATCTTTAGAGAACATGAGGGACCACAAAGCTCAACCTTCAGACGATCATCTCATCGTATTTAAGAGAGGGAGTTGAAATTCAGGACAGATATAACCTGTCAGTAAATCTTTATTCAGTATATAAAACGCTCTCGCTTACAGAAGCAAAGACTTAAATCGAACTGATGTAACAAGTAACCGGGGCTACGAAGCTGATTGCATCAGTGCAAGGATCAAGACTTTGTTTACGGCTTTGTTGTGTATACCTTATCAGGCTGGCGTTTGTGTTCTGAAGTATGTTCTCCATGTTTTCAACACAATTAGAAATACACATACCTTAACACAGGTATCGTGAGGCCCTTATTAAGCCTTGGCATGCCAGTAGCTGGTAATTAACTGTCGGCTCGTTACGACTTCATTAAGTGGTAACTGGGGCGAAGTTAGCGTTTTCCAGGGCACGTTTATTAGAGTGTGATAATCGCTCGCCAAACTCTGAAACCTGATCCACATTCAAACGTCAACGATAAATCAGCTATTAGCGCTAAACAGGCGCTAACAGGCTCTTAGCCACACGCCTGGCTTTCCTCTGTCGCTCGGAGATGAGAGCTCGGCACTGTATGTGTTTACACAGGTTGTTCAATCGACTCGGAGAAACGAGTACGTGTGAAAAACATAGAAAGACAGAAGAAATTGGGAGTTGAGCGAGGGGTTAGGGGGTGCTAATACTTTTCACAGCACTGGAGTGTGAGGGTTAGCTATACATAGTATAAGCAGTCGCTCCCGAGTCACCAGTGGAGACGATTACTCGGAAGTAGTGGTTTGTAGTGGTGTAGTGTAGTGGTTAGTATGGTGGTGTAGTGGTTAGTACGGTGGTGTAGTGGTTGGTATGATGGTGTAGTGGTTAGCGCGGTGGTGTAGTGGTTAGTATGGTGGTGTAGTGGTTAGTACGGTGGTGTAGTGGTTAGTACGGTGGTGTAGTGGTTAGTATGGTGGTGTAGTGGTTAGTACGGTGGTGTAGTGGTTATTATGGTGGTGTAGTGGTTAGCGCGGTGGTGTAGTGGTTAGTATGGTGGTGTAGTGGTTAGTACGGTGGTATAGTGGTTAGCGCGGTGGTGTAGTGGTTAGTATGGTGGTGTAGTGGTTAGTACGGTGGTGTAGTGGTTAGTATGGTGGTGTAGTGGTTAGTACGGTGGTGTAGTGGTTAGTATGGTGGTGTAGTGGTTAGTATGGTGGTGTAGTGGTTAGTATGGTTGTGTAGTGGTTAGTACGGTGGTGTAGTGGTTACACATAAAACAGTGAAAATATCCTTTAATCTGATTTTTTTATTATTATTTTAGATTCTTTAAGCATGTAAGCTGCCTCATTTTATATATATTGTTTATATATTCTTTATACATAATTAATTAATTAATATACTGTATATAATTAATTTCCCCATTATTAAAGAACATTCAAATATTATTGTAATTAATATTTTAATACAGTACTTAAAAGTATGTTTTAAAACATGTTTTACAATCACAATAAAATTCATTTTCTAAAAATACACAGTAACATGTATAATATATAAGTGAATTTTGATTAAGTGATTAAATAAATTACTACAGTAGGTGTTTTAAACACTGTAAAATATATTAGAAAAGAAAATTTAAGAAGTATATTATATCTAATTAAACTACATTTTAATTAAAAATATACTTCATAGTGGTGAGTACGGTGGTTTAGTGGTTAGTATGGGGGTGTAGTGGTTAGTATGGTGGTGTAGTGGTTAGTATGGTGGTGTAGTGGTTAGTACGGTGGTGTAGTGGTCAGTACGGTGGTGTAGTGGTCAGTATGGTGGTGTAGTGGTCAGTACGGTGGTGTAGTGGTCAGTATGGTGATGTAGTGGTTAGTAAGGTGGTGTAGTGGTTAGTAAGGTGGTGTAGTGTTTAGTATGGTGGTGTAGTGGTCAGTACGGTGGTGTAGTGGTCAGTATGGTGGTGTAGTGGTTAGTAAGGTGGTGTAGTGGTCAGTACGGTGGTGTAGTGGTCAGTATGGTGGTGTAGTGGTTAGTACGGTGGTGTAGTAGTTAGTACGGTGGTGTAGTGGTTAGTACGGTGGTGTAGTGGTTAGTACGGTGGTGTAGTGGTAAGTACTGTGGTGTAGTGGTTAGTACGGTGGTGTAGTGGTTAGTACGGCGGTGTACTGGTTAGTATGGCGGTGTAGTGGTCAGCACGGTGGTGTAGTGGTTAGTACGGTGGTGTAGTGGTTAGTACGGTGGTGTAGTGGTCAGCACGGTGGTGTAGTGGTTAGTATGGTGGTGTAGTGGTTAGTATGGTGGTGTAGTGGTCAGCACGGTGGTGTAGTGGTTAGTACGGTGGTGTAGTGGTTAGTACGGCGGTGTACTGGTTAGCATGGCGGTGTAGTGGTCAGCACGGTGGTGTAGTGGTCAGCACGGTGGTGTAGTGGTTAGTACGGTGGTGTAGTGGTTAGTATGGTGGTGTAGTGGTTAGTACGGTTGTGTAGTGGTTAGTATGGTGGTGTAGTGGTCAGCACGGTGGTGTAGTGGTCAGCGCGGTGGTGTAGTGGTCAGCGCGGTGGTGTAGTGGTTAGTACGGTGGTGTAGTGGTCAGTACGGTGGTGTAGTGGTCAGTACGGTGGTGTAGTGGTTAGTATGGTGGTGTAGTGGTTAGTAAGGTGGTGTAGTGGTTAGTAAGGTGGTGTAGTGTTTAGTATGGTGGTGTAGTGGTCAGTACGGTGGTGTAGTGGTCAGTATGGTGGTGTAGTGGTTAGTAAGGTGGTGTAGTGGTCAGTACGGTGGTGTAGTGGTCAGTATGGTGGTGTAGTGGTTAGTACGGTGGTGTAGTAGTTAGTACGGTGGTGTAGTGGTTAGTACGGTGGTGTAGTGGTTAGTACGGTGGTGTAGTGGTAAGTACTGTGGTGTAGTGGTTAGTACGGTGGTGTAGTGGTTAGTACGGCGGTGTACTGGTTAGTATGGCGGTGTAGTGGTCAGCACGGTGGTGTAGTGGTCAGCACGGTGGTGTAGTGGTTAGTACGGTGGTGTAGTGGTTAGTACGGTGGTGTAGTGGTCAGCACGGTGGTGTAGTGGTTAGTATGGTGGTGTAGTGGTTAGTATGGTGGTGTAGTGGTCAGCACGGTGGTGTAGTGGTTAGTACGGTGGTGTAGTGGTTAGTACGGCGGTGTACTGGTTAGCATGGCGGTGTAGTGGTCAGCACGGTGGTGTAGTGGTCAGCACGGTGGTGTAGTGGTTAGTACGGTGGTGTAGTGGTTAGTATGGTGGTGTAGTGGTTAGTACGGTTGTGTAGTGGTTAGTATGGTGGTGTAGTGGTCAGCACGGTGGTGTAGTGGTCAGCGCGGTGGTGTAGTGGTCAGCGCGGTGGTGTAGTGGTTAGTACGGTGGTGTAGTGGTCAGTACGGTGGTGTAGTGGTCAGTACGGTGGTGTAGTGGTTAGTATGGTGGTGTAGTGGTTAGTATGGTGGTGTAGTGGTTAGTATGATGGTGTAGTGGTCAGTACGGTGGTGTAGTGGTCAGTACGGTGGTGTAGTGGTTAGTAAGGTGGTGTAGTGGTTAGTATGGTGGTGTAGTGGTCAGTACGGTGGTGTAGTGGTCAGTACGGTGGTGTAGTGGTTAGTAAGGTGGTGTAGTGGTTAGTACGGTGGTGTAGTGGTCAGTACGGTGGTGTAGTGGTCAGTACGGTGGTGTAGTGGTTAGTATGGTGGTGTAGTGGTTAGTATGGTGGTGTAGTGGTTAGTACGGTGGTGTAGTGGTTAGTATGGTGGTGTAGTGGTTAGTATGGTGGTGTAGTGGTTAGTATGGTGGTGTAGTGGTCAGTGTGGTGGTGTAGTGGTTAGTGTGGTGGTGTAGTGGTTAGTATGGTGGTGTAGTGGTTAGTACGGTGGTGTAGTAGTTAGTACGGTGGTGTAGTGGTTAGTATGGTGGTGTAGTGGTTAGTATGGTGGTGTAGTGGTCAGTGTGGTGGTGTAGTGGTTAGTGTGGTGGTGTATATATATATATATATATATATATATATATATATATATATATATATATACAGATATATGAGAGTAGGGTGTTGCTTCAGTCCTACAGAGGTTCAGAAACAGTGTGTTTCGCTCGAGCTCAGTGCTTTCAGGTCCTCGTGTATGTTGTAATAAGATTCCTGCGGGCGACCGATTCAGACACGTCCCGCAACTTTTTACGTCCCTCTAAAAGGCTTTAATTTGTAGACGTTCTGATGTAGCGCCGTTATCCCGCTGATTTGCCGCCTCGCTGAAGCACACGGCGGACTGCGTTTAGGAGGGTTACAATGGAATTATATCAGATTCTCTTTCTTCGCTTTGCACAGCGCTGAGAGAACTTTCACTGAAGCCTCAATAACAATTGCTTCTCGCTTGGCTGGACTCTGATAAGCAGTCTGGGTTTTTTTTTTTTTTTTTTTTTTTTGCTGCCACTGCTTTCGCAACCGATTGGCTGAAATCCATGTGTGTGTGTCTGTGAGTGTGTGTGTTTCTTTTTTTTATTTCTTTCTTTTCTTATTCACAGACGCAAACAAGAGAATCTCCAAGTCAAAACGTCTGGTCTCCTCGTTTGACTCGGCGGTGATGCTGGGAGCGCCGGCCACTGTGGAGGAGAAGAAAGCAGACAAACGCTTTAATGAACCGCAGAGGCCTCCTCCAGCGAGCGTGAGACGTCAGCGCAGCACTGCATGGAAATGTCTTCCCTGTTATACGTGCCGTCAACATGCCGAGAGAGCGGCAGCGCATGTTACGAGGTCAACGACCCAGCAACAAATTTCAAACCCCACTGAGCCTTCTGTGTCCGCGTGTTACGCATACAGCGAAATAATGATAGCTCAGCAAGTGAAAGCAGCTTAACCGTAAATACAGCTACATATTTCTTATATCTGACTTTACATTAAGTATCTTAATCAATTTGGGATGTTATTTCATTTTTTATTTCTTAAATTTGCTAAAAAGTCTACATTATTTCCTGAGCTGCCAATGGAATGACAATTTTTTCACATAAATTGAATTAAAGGAGCCGTGTGTAAAATGTATGGGGGTCTATTATCAGAAACTAGATGTATTATACAAAACTATTATCTAATAGTTATCTTTTTTTGCTTAAAATTAGTCTTCATATCCACAGATGCTGCCACCGCCATGTTTCTTCAGTAGCAAAACAGCTTAAATGGTAAAATATTTATTTTATTTGACTTTTAATACTTTTAATTAAGTATTTTACTCAATATGAGATATTAGTTTACTTGGTTTATGTCTTATTTCTTAAACTTGCTAAATATATCTGCATTATGTTCTGAGCTGCCAATGGAATGACACTTTTCTCAGATTAATTGAATTAAAGGAGCAGTGTGTAATATGTATGGGGGTCTATTATTAAAAACTGGATGTAATATGCAAAAAAACTATGGTTTCATATGTTTATAATTAAATGCTATTATACAATGTTATCTGTTTTTTAGCTTAAAATGAGTCTTCACATCCACAGACGCTGCCACAGCCATGTTTCTTCAGTAGCAAAGCAACTTAAATGGTTAAATATTTCTTATATTTGACTTTTCATTAAGTTTCTTAATCAATTTGGGATGTTATTTCATTTTTTATTTCTTAAATTTGCTAAAAATGCTGCCAATGGAATGATACTTTTCTCACAGAAAATGAATTAAAGGAGCAGTGTGTAAAATTTATGGGGGTCTATTATCAGAAACTGGATGTAATAAACAAAACTATGTTTTTGTAAGTGTATAATTATCTGTTATTATGATTAGTTATCTTTTTTAGCTTAAAATGAGTCTTTATATCCACAGACGCTGCCATAGCCATGTTTCTTCAGTAGCAAAGCAGCTTGAATGGTTGAATATATCTTTTATTTGACTTATTTGATATTATTTTACTTGGTTTACATCTTATGTCTTAAACTTAAATGGTTAAATATTTCTTATATCTGACTTTTCATTAAGTATCTTAATCAACTTGTGATGTTATTTAATTTTTTATTTCTTAAATTTGCATAAAGATCTGCTTTATTTCCTGAGCTGCCAATGGAATGACATTTTTCTCACAGAAAATTAATTAAAGGAGCCGTGTGTAAAATTTATGGGGGCCTATTATCAGAAACTGGATATAATATACAAAAATATGTTTTCATAAGTGAATTATTATCTGTTATTATAAATACTTATCTCTTTTTTAGCTTAAAATGAGTATTCATATTGACAGAAGCTGCCACTGTCATGATTCTCCTGCAGCAAAGCAACTTAACTCTAGTCAAAATGGCTAAATATTTCTTTTATTTGACTTGTTATGAGTGTCTTAGTCAATTTGCTGCCAATGGAATGAACCTTTCCTCAGATTAAATGAATTAAAGGAGCAGTGTGTAAAATTTATGGGGGTCTATAATCAGAAACTGGATGTAATATACAAAACTATGTTTTCAAAAGTGTATAATTACATGTTATAATACATTGTTGTCTCTTTGTTAGCTCAGAATGAGCCTTCATATCCACAGAAGCTGCCACAGCCATGTGTATCCAGTAGCAAAGGAACTTAACTAGTTAAATATTTATTTTATTTGACTTTTAATGAAATGTCTTACATAGTTTGGGATGTAATTTTACTTGTTTAAGTTTTTATTTCCTAAATTTGCCAAAAATATCTGCATTATTTTCTTAAATCTAGTAAAATGAGCTGCCAATGAAATGACACTTTCCCCAAACAAAATGAATTAAAGGAGCAGTGTGTAGGATTTGATGTCTCTTCGTTAGCTCAGAATGAAGCACTGAAAAAGCACAGACGGCTGGAAGATGCTGAAGGAGAAGACTCCTCGTTAAGGTGTCCTAGCGTAGCCCATAAAACTCTTTATTTACTACTACATATTTACCAGTTCCACCTTAAAGACACCTTAAAAACATTCTAGTGCTGACATTCAGTTTTCTTTCCACCTTAAATGCTGCAGGGTGGCTTTTATAAATCAGGTGCCTTTTCCACTTTCCAATTTTCTAAATTTTAATTATCTTTTTTTTTTAATCCACAGTAAAAAAGATATGTAAACATCCCAAAACACACATTTCCTCACCTCAGGCCCAAAATCCTTATTAATATTATTCTTTTATTCAGACGCTCTTGTATCATCAGAGACAACATGTACCGTCTGAGTAATAACACATAAAACAGTGAAACGTCCTTTAATCTGAATTTTTTATTATTATTTTAGATTCTTTAAGCATGTAAGCTGCCTCATTTTATATATATATTATTTATATATTCTTTATACATAATTAATTAATTAATACTGTATATAATTAATTTCCCCATTATTAAAGAACATTCAAATATTATTGTAGTTAATATTTTAATGCAGTACTTAAAAGTATGTTTTAAAACATGTTTTACAATCACAATAAAATTCATTTTCTAAAAATGCACAGTAAAATGTATAATATATAAGTGAATTTTGATTAAGTGATTAAGTAAATTACTATAGTAGGTGTTTTTAACACACTGTAAATATATTAGAAAAGAAAATTTAAGTATATTAAATCTAATTAAACTACATTTTAATTTAAAATATACTTCATAGTAATGTATTTCTAAAAACTGCACTTCTATTATATATTTTTAAAGTGTGATTAAAGTTTACTTGATGAAAGCATGATGTATGTATATATATATATATATATATATATATATATATATATATATATATATATATATATATTTATATACTTGGAAAAAATTCTGGTTCCATTGACTTACATCTCTCCTGTAAAGTTGTTCACTGGACAGCGACTATATATAAAAATATATATACACTATATATATTACATTTATTTGATTTCATTAATTTAAGATAAACCGTCTCTCAAAAGAATGATCCACCTCCCTAATACTACCCGCTCTATGGTGGTCCTGTGGGGGTCCTGATCATTAAAGAACAGAGTAATAAAGTATACAGAGAATCAGATGAACTACAGTCTGTAAGTGGAGCTCCTGTATGTGTAGATACAGGGAGGTGGTGTTAATGTTATGGCTGATTGGTGTAAATGTATTAGTCTTATATTATGATGTCCCTCATCATGAGAAATATTAGGTATCCACACTGTCTAAAGAAAAAAACAAGTACTGTAACTTCACAGGACAAAACTTTTTTAATAGTAGTAAAGAAGTTTTATACCATGCAACTTTGGAGCATTTCAAATGGTCCACTCGTCATGAATTTTTCATACAGTGTAAACAGAGAGTTTAATGAAACATATATAAAAAAGTGGACATTATTCTTTCTTTCGTCTCTTAAACGCATAAATTAGCCGTACAGCCTGTAAGCCTCGTTATTAGGACACATAGCGATGGCAGTACTCAGGACGGCTAGACTGAGGCATCACAGTATAAGTGTGTGCCAATAGAATAATACTATTCAGTCCTCAGGGTCAAACACACATGCGCGAGGAGACGCAGCACAGAATGCACCTTGATACCGTCGCGGTATGCGCTCGCAATTCCTGTATAACTGAATGTTTTGCAGGTAAAAGAATTCTATTCATCCAGCGTTGAACTTGCTGAACGTTCCACCACAGCTTTCAATCACAGTGCAGGCAGTAGACAACCCAATGATTACCACCCAGCAAATAGCAACCACCTTGCAACAGCCTAGCTACCACCTGATATATCATAGCAACAACATATCAAAATCCTGGCAAAGCCATAGCATTCATTTAGTTGCACTCTAGCTACCACCTGAGATGCCCTAGCAACCACCTGCCACAACCCTAGCAACCACCTGAGATAGCACAGCAACCACAGAGCAACATTTTAGCAACCAACTGGGAGAGCACCTCATCAACATAGTAACATTTCAGCAACCATATTAGATACCATAGCAACCACCTTGCCACATTTTAGCAACCATATTAGATACCATGGCTACCACCTTGCAGTGTTTTAGCAACCGCCTGATATATCATAGCAACAACATATCAAAATCCAGGCCACGCCATAGCATTCATCTAGTTACACTCTAGCTACCACCTGAGATACCATAGCAACCACCTGCCACAACCCCAGCAACCACCTGGGATAGCCCAGCATTGTCAGAGCAACATCCTAGCAACCAACTGGGATAGAACAGCATCAACATAGTAACATTTTAGCAAACACATTAGGTACCATAGCAACCACCTTGCAACATTTTAGCAACCATATTAGATACCATGGCTACCACCTTGCAATGTTTTAGCAACCGCCTGAGATATCATGGCAAGAACCTTATAAAATCCAGGCAACGCCACAGCATTCATTTAGTTGCACTCTAGCTACCACCTGAGATGACCTAGCAACCACCTGAGATAGCACAGCAACCAAAAAGCAACATCTTAGCAACCAACTGGGAGAGCACAGCATCAACAAAGTACCATTTCAGCAACCACATTAGGTACCATAGCAACCACCTTGCAACATTTTTGCAATCATATTAGATACCATGGCTACCACCTTGCAATGTTTTAGCTACCGCCTGATATATCATAGCAACAACTTATCAAAATCCAGGCAACGCCACAGCATTCATTTAGTTTACCTGTACACAGGTAGGTGAAGGTAGTGTTACAGTTTACCTGTACACAGGTAGGTGAAGGTAGTGTTACAGTTTATCTGTACACAGGTAGGTGAAGGTAGTGTTACAGTTTACCTGTACACAGGTAGGTGAAGGTAGTGTTACAGTTTATCTGTACACAGGTAGGTGAAGGTAGTGTTACAGTTTACCTGTACACAGGTAGGTGAAGGTAGTGTTACAGTTTATCTGTACACAGGTAGATGAAGGTAGTGTTACAGTTTACCTGTACACAGGTAGGTGAAGATAGTGTTACAGTTTACCTGTACACAGGTAGGTGAAGGTAGTGTTAGAGTCTTACCCAAGGACTCTTATTGGTATAGTGTAAGGTGGAAACTCAGGGTGGGAATAGAACCCCAGTCTACAGTATGGATGCAGCAGTTTAACCTACTACAGTGTAACCTTCAACCTACAAGAAGAGCTTCCACGCTGGATCAAACGTACCAAACCTGCAGACCAAGCGGCTGTGGGTCCGTAAAACAGCTCCGGTGTGAAAAATCTCTTTGTTTAATAGACGCAGTTTTAATATTTTACTGACCGTTTACTTCAGATGCACTGCTGACGTGTACTGCGACCGCATCAAGGCGCATTTATACGCTGCACCTCTTCAGTCAGGCTGTCTGCTCTCCACGAAGCTAGGAATTATGGGCACGGCGGTAAACACAGCCTACAAAAGGATATGCCACAAAAGCCAGCTCCTCCCTCCCAATCCCTCCCTCCCTCCCTCCACCCCCCTCCCTCCGAAACCCCTACAAAACCAACTCCTTTACAGTTGCACTGCAGCAACACAGCAGGATGAATTAAAGTTTCATCCCATTACCAGTCCTTGTTCCGAGCTGCTTTTCGCGCCTATTAAAAATACATCCGTGCGAAAGCGAGGCATTATTTTTATATACGGGCGCACGCGGGGCTTCCTCGAGTCACTCGGCGCGTCTCCGCCACTGTGTGTTTTCGTTCTAAATCGAGCTCGCTTCTCTTCTTCTCTCCACGCTGGCAGTTTCTCGAGTGCTAGGGCTCGCCTTACCTGACAGGCTGTTATGTCAGAGCCAGGCAGCCAATTTCATAAACATATGCACCAATTAAGAAATCCATTAATATCCATCATGTCCTGTCATAAATCATACGGCACGGCAGCGCCTCTGACTGTGTAATTATTGCCGAGCGAGGGAAAGCGGAAGTCCTTGATTAGGTCGACTCATTATATCCCGTCCGCGAACGATTCGACGCACCATCGCGAAAGAAGGCAAAGCCCACCGACAACTCCAACCAATGCAGGGGGCGTGGGGAATTGCACGCTTGGGCCTCGTCTTGGAAGGAACCCAGCCCGCTCGTGAGCACAGCCGACACCATATCCACCACCTGGCATACCAAAGTGGTCACCTAGCAAATAGCACCCATCTGGCAACACCCTAGCTATCACTTGGGACAGCACAGCATTCATTCAGCAAACACCTTAGCAACCACCCGGGAAAGCACAGCATCTACACATGGTTTAGGTTGTTGCACGGTTCATGTTCATCTTCTTCAAAGACCCACGAGGACCTCCGAGCGCCCACCTCATAACACCATATCCACCACATGGCATACCATAGCATCCACCTAGTAACACCATATCCACCACATGGCATACCATAGCATCCACCTAGTAACACCCTTTCAACCACATGGCATACCACCTAGTAACACCCTATCAACCACATGGCATAACATATCATCCACCTAGTAACACCCTATCAACCACATGGCATACCATAGCATCCACCTAGTAACACCCTATCAACCACATGGCACACCATATCATCCACCTAGTAACACCCTATCAACCACATGGCATACCATAGCATCCACCTAGTAACAACCTAGCAACCACCCGGGAAAACACAGCATATACACATGGTTTAGGTTGTTGCACGGTTCATGTACATCTTCTTCAAAGACCCACGAGGACCTCCGAGCGCCCACCTCATAACACCATATGCACCACATGGCATACCATAGCATCCACCTAGTAACACCCTATCAACCACATGGCATACCATAGCATCCACCTAGTAACACCATATCCACCACATGGCATACCATAGCAGGCACCTAGTAACACCCTATCAACCACATGGCATACCATAGCATCCACCTAGTAACACCATATCCACCACATGGCATACCATAGCAGGCACCTAGTAACACCCGATCAACCACATGGCATACCACCTAGTAACACCCTATCAACCACATGGCACACCATATCATCCACCTAGTAACACCCTATCAACCACATGGCATACCATAGCATCCACCTAGTAACACCCTATCAACCACATGGCATACCATAGCATCCACCTAGTAACACCCTATCAACCACATGGCATACCATAGCATCCACCTACTAACACCCTAGCAACCACACGGGAAAACACAGCATCTACAAATGGTTTAGGTTGATGCACGGTTCATGTTCATCTTCTTCAAAGACCCATGAGGACCTCCGAGCAGCAGAACGCCGCTCGGGATGGATGTAGAGTTACTTACTTAGCAGTCCCGCCATAAATTTGTCGGCCTTATCAGCCAAATGAATTGACTGGCGGCCATGAGTGACCGCTCGCTACTAAATAACGAGAGGAAATGCTGACATTATCGACACAAATACTTCAAATGAATGTGATTTAGGGGAAATATTCCAGCCAGCGCTGCGCCGTATGCAGCGCAGATGCCTTTTCAAGCCAAACCAAAGTGAAACCAAATCCTTTATAAACAATCCCAGATTATGAAAAGACTGATTATTATAAGTGATGGTATGTTGCCAGAACACTGTGGCAACCTGGTGATGTTTTCTTCATCTTATTATTATTATTATTATTATTATCATGTTAACACCAGACCTCTGTTCTCGTCCCACAAGTCTCAAGATGTCAACACCATTCCGATTCCGGAATGTTCAATCTGATTTGGAATTTTTGTAAAGCGTTCTGATTGGATGCATTTTGTATGCATTGTTTACATACAACTATCGTTGAAAATTTTTGTCTAGAATGGGGTGAAACGGTTTGGGCACGCTTAAATCATCATTATTCATTAGCAGCACCATGCTGAAGGCCATAGCTATCATCAGCAACTACCTTGCAACCAGCTGGGAAACCATAGCAGCCACCTAGTAACACCCTATCAACCACATGGCATACCACCTAGTAACACCCTATCAACCACATGGCATACCATAGCAGGCACCTAGTAACACCCTATCAACCATATGGCATACCACCTTATAACACCCTATCAACCACATGGCACACCATATCATCCACCTAGTAACTCCCTATTAACCACATGGCATACCACCTAGTAACACCCTATCAACCACATGGCAAACCATAGCAGCCACCTAGTAACACCCTATCAACCACATGGCATACCATAGCATCCACCTAGTAACACCCTATCAACCACATGGCATACCATAGCAACCACCTAATAACACCCTATCAACCACATGGTATATCACCTAGTAACACCCTATCAACCACATGGTATACCATAGCAGCCACCTAGTAACACCCTATCAACCACATGGCATACTAAAGCGATCACCTAGCAAATAGCAACACCCTAGCTACCACTTGAGATAGCACAGCATCCAAGAAGCAACATCTTAGCAACCACCTGGTACACCTTAGCACCCACAGAGTAATACCCTAGCAACCACCTGGGAAAGCACAGCATCCACACAGTAACGTTTGAGCAACCTTCTTAGAAACCACAGCAACCACCTAGCACATAGCAAACACCTGGAAACACCCTAGCAAAAATAGGGCAAATCATAGCAACCACCTAGTAGTATCCTAGCTAACACCTGCGATATCATAGCATCCACATGGCAACACCCTAGCAACCACCTGGGATACCATAGCAAATGCGTGGCCGCACATTGGCAATCACCAGAGATAGCCCTGCAACCACCTAACAAATATCAACCACCTAGTTACACCCTAGCTACCACCTGAGATACCATAGCAAATAGCAACCACCTAGCAAACAGCAAACACATGGAAACACCATAGCAACCACCTGAGATATCGTAGAAACCACAGAGAAACATTCTAGCAACCACCTGAGATATCAATGCAACAACCTAGCAACCATCTGAAAAACCACAGCAACCACCTGGCATTTTAGCAACTACCTGAGATGCCATGGCAACCACCTTTCAAACAACAGCCATCTGGCAACATCCTTGCAACCACCTGGGATAATATAGTATACACCTAGCACATATCAACCACCTGGCAACACCCAAATAACAATCTAGGCTAACATATATAACACAGCAACCTTAGCAACCACCTGAGATACCATAGCAACCATTTAGCAACTACATGGGGTAGCATAGTAACCATAGAGCAACATCATAGCAACTGAATTTGGTTTTGAGGTGTCTTTAGCTAAACTTAATCATAATGTTGAAAAGCTATCAATGTTATCTGACAATGTTGCGACAATGTAGAGGTAATGTTGTCAGTACGTTGTCACAACGTTCCATTATAACCAAATGGAAGTCCATGGAATTTTGCCAACAGCCGTTACTTAACAGCGATGTCGTTGCAACCTTGCTTTGATGTTTAATGTGTTTATGTAATGGATTTAAAATCATGCACTGCTTTCATCTATCCACCCTCCGAGTAAATGAACTCGATTTGGTTTCAGGGTTAATAAGGATGTGGCGGCACCAAAAGAGGCTGCGGATAAGACCGCCCTCGCCCGTCTTTCCCATCGAGCCATGGTAGCAGCAGCCCAACTCGGAGGCTTCCACGGTGCAGTACACTGAGGGTTTCCACTCAGGTGTGTTTATTCACCTCAGCAGTGAACCGAAGCCTCATCGATCCGCAACGGCAAGACTGAAATAGCCACAGAGAGCCATTAACTCGTAAAGCCACAGCAGCCGTAAGCCACTCCCGGCAATCAGCTCATCTCCAAGACTCGTCCTATACGCCTATACGCACCAACACGCTGGATTAACACTCTTCACTACTCTTCACATGCGTGTTGACATGTTCCTAAGTTAAAAGCTGCAACAACCAGCAGATCATTGCGGCTGGAGAGGGCCGGCGCGGCGCTGCGGAGTCTAATTGTGATTTAAAATGCAGATTCCTCTTTATTGGAAACGGTTGTACGTCTTCAACCCTATCGATCTCCCGGTTGAGCTATTCCTCTTAATTATGAAAATAATCCAATTTAGCCGGGCCCGCATATATATCCGAGATTAAAAATATCCTTCAACCTCTCAATGCGACTTGCCAGACCCTTAGTTATGTAGACCAGTTGGCCGGTGGCCAGCGCTGACTAATGTCTTCTGGCTTGTGGGGGCTTTAGGGAAATCAATACTGCACAATAACCAGCACTGGCTGGATTCTGGAGCGCTAGGAAAGAAGGAAAGCACATTACTTTGAGTGCAAACCCTATTAACAAAGACGCAAAGTCATGCATTATTTAAAGAATGGTGGTTTTAAGGGGCCCGAATCAAAACAAAGTATAAATTATACATCCGATCCCGCTCTGCTCTTTTGATTTCCGGGGGGCTTTATCTATGTGTATCTGGCGCAACGCTAATCGCGCGCGATCGCTCTATATTTGTAGCTCGTTTGGTCGTGACCGGCCCGTTTTCGTGGGGCCAATGAGGGTGTTTGAATTCCACGAGGTGACCCACTCGCCGCAGATAAAAGTTAATGGGGGTTCGGGACCGTGGTCGAGTCGCATTAGACGAGGCTCTCCTGGGCTATCGATTAAAGCCCAGGGTAAAAGTTTGGCCATTATTTCAGAGCAGCCAGGGGATGGACCAACTCTGGGCGAGATCAATGATGTGCCCACAGCAGTAATCACCAGGCCTCTGATGATGTTTTCATTGGCCTGGCGAGCTCGCGAGGAACGCGCTTTCGGCTTGCGCGGCCCGTATGGTGTCAGTGAACAGAATAGCCTGTGGCTGGACTGACAATACAAGTAAAGGCTAAATGCGCTCCCTGCTTATTTGCTGCATTCTTCTGGAAAGTTCAAGACTGGCTGTTCAAAGCCGAATGCCCCCTGTTCCCACTTCCCTGCCTCTTATGATACATGCCTCTTGGTTTGTAGGCCTCAGAACTACTTCGCTATCACTCCATAAAGGTCTCTGCCAAGAAGGGTCTCTGGAAGAACCACTCTTTTATCACTAGAGAAGCTTTGGAAGGAAGGTTCTTGAGAGAGACGTTCTTATAATGGAGATGTTCAAGACCTTAGACCCTTTAGATCCCAGTCTTAGGGTTCGGTAACACTTTTCTTCAACCCTGCTGACAGATTTCACAGCTTATCACTCACTACCATATTTATGCCTTCCCAGCCAACATGATCATGTATGGGACTTAACTGGTTTGTATGGGTTTCACTTGGGCTTGTAGTGGCTTTTTGATTGGTGATACATTGACCCCAGTTGGGTTATAATTTTTGGCTCCAGTTTGGCTACAGTCGTAGGTCCTGGGTGGATCAGTTTGTGAGCACCATTTAGGTTACAGTCATGGACACCAGTTAGGCTACTGCTGGGGGCCCAGCTTGGTTACAGTTATGGGACCCAATTAAGCTACAGGCGACTGTCATGTGACCAACTTAGGCAACTGTTGTGGACCCCAGATAGCTGGGTTACAGTAATGGGCTACATTTGTGGTCTCAACAGAGTTACAATTATTTCTATATTGAGTGTGGGGCCAGTGGATGATTGTTCACGTGGGCCCAACTTGCAGCCCAGATCAGGTTTTATTTGGGCTGTATAGGGTTCATGTGAGCTTGAATTGGTCTCTGAATTGATAATACATGGGCCCCAGTTGGGTTATAACTTTGGGCCCTAGGTGGGTTTTAACTTAGGGCCCCAATTTGGGCTACAGTCATGGGTCCTGTTTGGGTCAGTTTGTGGGCACCATTTGGGTTACAGTTGTGGACCCCAGTTAGGCTACTGCTGGGGGCCCAGCTGGGTTACAGTTATGGCACCCAATTAAGCAACAGGGGTCACTGTCATGTGAGCCAGTTAGGCTACAGTTGTGGACCCTAACTAGGCTATTGCTGGTTGTGGGACCCAGTGTGGGGCCAAATTGAGCTATATTTGTGGGCACCAATATGTATCACTCTTGTGGCGCCCATTTAGGCTATGTTTGTGGTCTTGGCAGTTGTTTATGAGTTGTCTCTGTTTTGGCTGTGGGGCCAGAATAACTGACCCACATGGGCAAATGTGGGCCAAACAGGACCCATATGGAGGCAATAGACAAATCTTTGAGGACCCCAACTGGGTTGCCTAAAGGAGACCCAACCGGCAGCCCATCCCTAAGCCATGTGAGGTCCACAAAGACATGTGGGCTGGGTTGCCTATATCAATGTTAGACAGCAAGATTTGAGTGTTTCTAGGCTATTCTTAAGTCCCACAAGTGTGTAATAAAAGTTTAGACTCTTAGGACTCTCTCTTAGGACATCTCTTTCCACACAGCAACTCAATTCTCTACAAACGCTACATTACAAGAATCTTTTGAAATACTCTGAATGTGTCTGCACAATATGTCCTTGAAATCAACCAAAGGCCCTGGACATGATATAAGTAAATCCTGGATTTCTGTGGTGAATAACGGCAGCTAGCCAGTTAAACACAATGAGTTCTTGGGCTGTGAGAGGCAGTATTCTTCAGAGGCATTCATGATGGCATGTCTAGCCAGAAACGTTATTTTGTGCTCGACTGCATACTTTTTTCAAGGTGAACTTTGAGAAAATGAATATCAAAGTTCAACAACCCAGCATACAGATGCGGTATGTATAAGCAGGTGGGTGATTGGGTGGTGGATGTGATAGCTGGTGATTAGTACAGCTGGGTGAGTGTTTGGGTTGGTGGAGGGGGCCATTTGAGCAGGTCTGTGGGTGGTTGATTTTGGTGGTTTATTTTAATGGGTGGGTGGTTGATTCTGGTGGGGGTGATTAATTGGGTGAATGGTTGATTTTGGTGGTTTATTTTGATGGGTGGGTGGGTGGCTGATTCTGGTGGTTTATTTTGATGGGTGTTTTTTTAATTGGATGGTCGGGTGGGTGGTTTATTTGAGAGGATGATGATTGAGGTCAGAGGGTAGGTGGTTGATTTGGGTGGGTAGGGGTATTGTCTGTTGATTCAGGTCCATAGGTGGGTGGATTGTCAGTTGATATGGGTAGTTTGGGTGGGTGGGTTGTCGGTTGCTATGGGCAGTTTGGGCGAGTGCTTTATGATGTCAGTGGGTATGTGGGTGGTTTGGTTTGGTTGGGGGCGCTATTTGGGCAGGTAGGTGGGTGGTTGATTCTGGTGGTTTATTTTGATTGATTTTGATGGGTGGGCAATTGATTGGATGGTTGAGTGGATTCAGGTTTGTGGGTTGGTGGGTTGTTGATTGATATGGTAGCTTGGATGGGAGGCTTGCTGGTTGGTACAGGGAGTGTGGGTAGGTGCTTTATTTGAGAGGATGATGATTGAGGTCAGTGGGTAGGTGGTTGGTTTGGGTGGGTTGCTGGATGTTGGGTGGGTGGGTGTGTAGTTGTTCTGGGTGGGTGGTAGATTTGTGTAGGTGGGTGTTTGGGTGAGGATTCAAATCGGTGGCTGGGTGGTTGATTAAGGTGGATTGGTTGGTTGGTTCGTTGGTTGGTTGGGTGGTTGGTTGGGTGGTTGTGTTCTTGACTGAGATGGGTGGCTGGGAGCATAAGCGGTTCATTGAGGTGGATTGGTTGGTTGGTTGGTTGGGTGGGTGTATTCTTGACTGAGGTGGATGGGAGGGAGCATAAGTGGTTGATTGAGGTGGATTGGTTGGTTGGTTGGTTGGTTGGGTGGGTGTATTCTTGACTGAGGTGGATGGCTGGGAGCATAAGTGGTTGATTAAGGTGGATTGGTTGGTTGGTTGGTTGGGTGGGTGTATTCTTGACTGAGGTGGATGGCTGGGAGCATAAGTGGTTGATTAAGGTGGATTGGTTGGTTGGTTGGTTGGGTGGGTGTATTCTTGACTGAGGTGGATGGGTGGGTGGATAAGTGGTTGATTGAGGTGGATGGGAAGCTGGATGGGGTTGGTTGATTTATGTGTTAAGACAGACATGGCAGATTCATACTGGATTCAAATCATGTTTTTGATAGATTGACAATAGATTAATTGTCCATTCATGAAAGTGAATAATATTATACATGAATATATTGCTCATTATGTAGTTGTTACTGAATTAATGAGTTTTTTAAGTAGCTGCAGTGAACCAGCTGCTCATTACCAGAAGGTAAAGAAAACATGCAAGAGAGCAAGCTCGGAAAATTGGCGTGTGATAATCCAAACACAATAACGGCATACCATTAGTGCGGAGGCTGTTTCTGGAGAATTACAGGAAGACTTTCAAGCCTCACCCCCTTTACAAACGGCATCAAGGTAGTCAGGCAAAAAAAAGCATTTATTTATTTGCCTACCTGACTGTGAAGGTTGACACTGAAGGCCCAAGGACTGGATTCATTCTATTAACTGCAAAAAGGCATTTATGTAGGGTGGCTTTCAATGTCGAGCCTCTTTCAGAACAGTGAGCGCCATGAACAGCGCGCTGCTACTGCAAACACTGATACAACGCAGCTCCGGGCTCCGGGCCTGAATGGGATTGTGCTAACGCTGCTGTTTGCACCACTGCTGTAAAATCACGTCTTTTAAAAAGTCAAAATAGGAACAACAACTAAAAAAAAGACAGAAGACCACGTAGGCTAACGCTGTCAAACTAATTCAGCGGCACGCGAAGTGAAACCAATCATACCGGTACAGAATTTCAAGTGGCTGGAAAAGAACAGGAATGTACCACCAGCTGAACTGCAGCTAAATTACAGTCAGAACACAAACCAGACATGGAGTTTGGGGTTTTGGGTGTGGGTGCTTGATTTGGGTGGGTGACTGGTTTATTGATTTATTTGAGGTGGGTTGGCAGTTGATTAAGGTGGATGAGTGGGTGGATAGGTGGTTGAATGAGGTGGGTGGTTGATTTGTAAGGGTGGTTGATTAAGGTGGATGGGTGGGTGGATGGGAGGTTGATTGAGGTGGATGGGTGGTTGACTGAGGTGGATGGGTGGGTGGATGGGAGGTTGATTGAGGTGGATGGGTGGGTGAATGTATGGTTGATTAAGGTGGATGGGTAGGTGGATGGGTGGGTGGATGGGTGGTTGATTGGGGTAGATGGCTGGTTGACTGAGGTAGATGGGTGGGTGGTTGATTTTTATAGGGGTGAGTGGATAGATGAGTGAGCAGATCTTGGTTGATTGAGGTGGTTGGATGGGCAGTTGACTGAGGTGGAATTTGGTGGATGGGTTGATGGGTGGATAATTGGATGGGTGGGTGTCTGGATGGTTGATTGAGGTAGATGGGTGGGTGGGTGATTGATTTTTATATGGGTAAGTGGATGGGTGGGGGAGTGGTTGAGTGGGCAGTTTATTGAGGTGGTTGGGTGGGCAGTTTATTGAGGTGGTTGGGTGGGCAGTTGATTAAAGTGGTCGGGTGGGTGGTTGATTGAGGTGCAATTTAGTGGATAAGTTGATGGGCGGGTGTCTGGATGGTTGATTAAGGTGGATGGGTGGGTGGTTGGTTGAGTTCGATGGGAGGGAGTTTGATAAAGGTGGAAGGCTGGTTGGGTGGGCGGTTGATTGAGGTAGTTGGGTGGGAGGTTGATTGAAGTGGATGGGTGGTTGGTTGAGTTTGATGGTTGGGAGTTTGATAAAGGTGGAAGGCTGGTTGGGTGGGTGGTTGGTTGAGTTTGATGGTAGGGAGTATGATTAAGGTAGAAGGGTGGTTGGGTGGGTGGTTGGTTGAGTTGGATGGGAGGGAGTTTGATTAAGGTGGAAGGGTGGTTGGGTGGGTGGTTGGTTAAGTTTGATGGTAGGGAGTATGATTAAGGTAGAAGGGTGGTTGGGTGGGTGGTTGGTTGAGTTTGATGGTAGGGAGTTTGATTAAGGTGGAAGGGTGGTTGGGTGGGTGGCTGGTTGAGTTTGATGGTAGGGAGTATGATTAAGGTAGAAGGGTGGTTGGGTGGGCGGTTGGTTGAGTTTGATGGTAGGGAGTATAATTAAGGTAGAAGGGTGGTTGGGTGGGTGGTTGGTTGAGTTTGATGGTAGGGAGTTTGATTAAGGTGGAAGGGTGGTTGGGTGGGTGGTTGGTTGAGTTTGATGGTAGGGAGTTTGATTAAGGTGGAAGGGTGGTTGGGTGGGTGGCTGGTTGAGTTTGATGGTAGGGAGTATAATTAAGGTAGAAGGGTGGTTGGGTGGGCGGTTGGTTGAGTTTGATGGTAGGGAGTATGATTAAGGTAGAAGGCTGGTTGGGTGGGTGGTTTGTTGAGTTTGATGGTAGGGAGTTTGATTAAGGTAGAAGGGTGGTTGGGTGGGTGGTTGGTTGAGTTTGATGGGAGGGAGTTTGATTAAGGTGGAAGGGTGGTTGGGTGGGTGGTTGGTTAAGTTTGATGGTAGGGAGTATGATTAAGGTAGAAGGGTGGTTGGGTGGGTGGTTGGTTGAGTTTGATGGTAGGGAGTTTGATTAAGGTGGAAGGGTGGTTGGGTGGGTGGTTGGTTGAGTTTGATGGTAGGGAGTTTGATTAAGGTAGAAGGGTGGTTGGGTGGGTGGTTGGTTGAGTTCAATGGTAGGGAGTTTGATTAAGGTAGAAGGGTGGTTGGGTGGGTGGTTGGTTGAGTTTGATGGTAGGGAGTATGATTAAGGTGGAAGGGTGGTTGGGTGGGTGGTTGGTTGAGTTTGATGGTAGGGAGTTTGATTAAGGTAGAAGGGTGGTAGGGTGGGTGGTTGGTTGAGTTTGATGGTAGGGAGTTTGATTAAGGTAGAAGGGTGGTTGGGAAGTATTTGTTGTTAAAATACAGTGAAGTTGATTAAAACTGAACTGAAATGATTAAATTCTAAGTTTTATTATTAACTATTAACCACACACACCTCCCCAGATAAAACCAGTCCAGCTCCAACAGCACTTGAATTCTCCTCTACAGAGAACACACCTCCTGACAGCAAAATAAGATCAACAAGAAGTAAAAGACAGAAGACCATGTAAGCTAACACTCCCAAACTAATTCAGCAGCACACGAGTTAAACGGTTCATACCGGTAGAATTTCAAGTGGCTGGAAAAGAACAGGACTGTCTCATCAACTGCAGCCGAATTACAGTCAGAACACAAACCAAACATATCGCCTTAGCGAACGGATTACAGCCGGCACTGGCTCCGTTTCGGGGTTTGGGATCAATTTTGTAGTCCTCCATAAGCCAATTTAAAGATTTGCATGAAAGTACCTGCTCCTCCTGATCCCCGAGATAGTCCTGGACCGGTGATATTGTATTACGAGGCCGTGGTGACGAGTAAAAGACCAATTTAACAAAACTTTTTCATGTTTTTTATTATTTTTTTTCTGCTCTCCACCCGTCAATTATAGATAAAGCAGTTTAATTACCTGACATTACAGCCGGTTCCTCGAAAGGAACATACGGTTCTCTTCTGGGCTCGACAGCAGAGAGAGGAATGCGGCGGAGATTGTGCAGCGTATTAATTTTTAAGAGTCCCTGTTGATTTAAAGAAAACATTGAACCAGCAGCTCGGCACCTCTGTTGAATCCTCTCTTTTTTTTGTTGTTGGGCTGAAGCTTCTCTGTGTGTAGGCATAAAAACAGAGGGGCCTGTATTATGGATGACGTCTTGGGCGACCCCCCAACCCCCCTCTCGCTTCTATCCCCCCTGGCTCTCTATTGTGTGGAGAGCCTGAAGTTTATGCCGCACTTGAAACATTTTGTTGGCTAAGCAAAAAAATAAAAAAATAAAAATCAGGATCTCACTGCAAGCTGAACGTATAGACACAGAGAGCAGCACATACGCCACCAGTCGAAAGTTTGGGCACCCCCTCCCATACAAAAGAATTTAGTAAATGTTAAAAGTACTAACAGTATCAGAGTAGTATGCAGAGTATCTCTCTCTCTCTCTCTCTCTCTCTCTCTCTCTCTCTCTCTCTTCCCCAGTCTATTCCTCCTACTTTCATCTCTCTCTGTCTTTCCTCCATGTTCCTCACCCTCTTTCTTTCCTCTCTTCTCAATAATTTCCCCTACTTTTCTCTCTTTCTCTCTCTCATTTTCCTTTCATTCTCTCTCTTTTTTCCACCATTTATTCTCTCTCTTTATCTCTTATCACCTCTTTCTCTCACATCACTGTCACCCTCTCACTCTCTCTCTCATCGGTTCTGTCTAATCCCTCTTCTCTTTCTCTTCCCCAACCTATTCCTCCTACTTTCACCTCTCTCTGTCTTCATTCCCCTTTCATTCTCTCTCTTTTCCAACTTTTACTCTATCTCTCTCTTATCCACCATTTGTTCTCTCTCTCTTTCTTTCTTTCTCTCTCTCTCTCTCTCTCTCTCTTTCATCACCTCTTTCTCTCACATCCCTGTCCTTCTCTCACTCTCTCTCTCATCGGCTCTGTCTAATCCCTCTTCTCTCTCTCTTCCCCAACCTATTCCTCCGACTTTCATCTCTCTCTGTCTTTCCTCCATGTTCCTCACCCTCTTTCTTTCTTCTCTTCTCGATAACTTTCCTCTCTTTCTCTCTGATTCCCCTTTCATTCTCTCTCTTTTCCAACTTTTACTCTCTCTCTCTTATCCACCATTTATTCTCTCTCTTTCTCTCTCTCTCTCTCTCTCTCTCTCTCATCACCTCTTTCTTTCACATCCCTGTCACCCTCTCAGTCTCTCTCTCATCGGCTCTGTCTAATCCCCCTTCTCTCTCTCTTCCCCAATCTATTCCTCCTACTTTCATTTCTCTCTGTCTTTCCTCCATGTTCCTCACCCTCTTTCTTCCCTCTCTTCTCGATAATTTCCCCTACTTTCCTCTCATTCTCTCTCATTTCCCTTTCATTCTCTCTCTCTTATCCACCATTTATTCTTTCTTTCTCTCTCTCCCTCTCTCTCATCACCTCTTCCTCTCGCATCCCCGTCATCCTCTCTCTCTCTCTGGCTCTGTCTAATCCCCCTTCTCTCTCTCTTCCCCAGTCTATTCCTCCTACTTTCATCTCTCTCTGTCTTTCCTCCATGTTCCTCACCCTCTTTCTTCCCTCTCTTCTCAATAATTTCCCCTACTTTCCTCTCTTTCTCTCTCATTTCCCTTTCATTCTCTCTCTTTTCCAACTTTTATTCTCTTTCTCTTATCCACCATTTATTCTCTCTCTTTCTCTCTCTCTCTCTCTCTCTCGCTCATCACCTCTTTCTCTCACATCCTTGTCACCCTCTCACTCTCTCTCTCATCGGCTCTGTCTAATCCCTCTTCTCTTTCTCTTCCCCAACCTATTCCTCCTACTTTCATCTCTCTCTGTCTCTCCTCCATGTTCCTCACCCTCTTTCTTCCTTCTCTTCTCGATAACTTTCCTCTCTTTCTCTCTCATTCCCCTTTCATTCTCTCTCTTTTCCAACTTTTATTCTCTTTCTCTTATCCACCATTTATTCTCTCTCTTTCTCTCTCTCTCTCTCTCTCTCTCATCACCTCTTTCTCTCACATCCCCGTCATCCTCTCACTCTCTCTTTCATCGGCTCTGTCTAATCCCCCTTCTCTCTCTCTTCCCCAACCTATTCCTCCTACTTTTATTCTCACCCCCCTTTTTTAGTTTTTCTCTCTCCCTCCCTCCCTCCTTCCCTCTCTTCTTGCTGATTTCCCCTTCTTTCCTCTCTCTCTCTCTCTCTCTCTCTCTCTCTCTCTCTCTCTCTCTCTCTCTCTCTCTCTATCTCTCTCAGTCCTTTTCTCTCCCATCTCCTCTCCTCTCTCTCTTCCATCCACCTCTATGTTATATATGTGTAATTAATTACCACTCAGGTCTCGATGTGCTCTCTTCTCCGGGCTGAAGAACAGAAGCTCCCTCTATTCTCTCGGCCCGATTCGGGTTTCACAGACTTATTTATAAGTAAAAAAAAAGGCGAGGCAGCCCTGACAGGTATCTTAAGATTACAATGCTGGCGATGCGTCGAGGCAATGAGTCCTGAGACAGTTCTGTCGGTGACGAGCGAGAAAGCGTATACAAATATGTCAAGCTATCGAGTGTTCTCTCTGTAATGGACTGCCCAACAATCTGTCACCATATTCTTCTGAAAGGGATTCAATGATTTTGAGGTCAATAGAACACGCTTAGCGGCTTGTCTGTCAAAGCCGTCCGCTTGTGAGGCAGCCGAGTGAAAATGTCAACTGATGCATCTTCATTTCTCGCCGTCTGCCAGGCAGGAGTGATGGGCCGGCCCGACGTGGCTTGTAATTCCTCTGGATAATTCTCAAAAGACATACGGGGCTACATTACCAGACGAACGCGAACGCAAAACACTCGCTCTGTAACCACAGGGGTTGGACAATGAAACTGAAACACCTGTCATTATATAGTTATATAGTTATAGTTTCATGGCTAAATTGGACCAGTCTGGTGGTCAGTCTTCATTAATTGCACCAGTAAGAGCAGAGTGTGAAGTTCAGTTAGCAGGTAAGAGCACAGTTTCTCAGATTATTCCAATAACACAACATTATGGGACGTGCCAGAGTTCAAAAGAGGACAAATTGTTGGTGGACGTCTTGCTGGCGCATCTGTGACCAAGACAGCAAGACTTTGTGATGTATCAAGAGCCACGGTATCCAGGGTAACGTCAGCATAGCACCAAGAAGGACCAACCACATCCAACAGATTGGCGCACTTTCCCAGAGTGGTGGGCAGTCCTATCCACAGTACCTGGGGAGCAGTTGGGGATTTGGTGTCTAGCTCAAGGACACTTTCAGTTGTTTCTTCTTTCACTCTTATATCGTATCACTTACATACATCACCATTACATTCACACCTCTTACGTGAGGCATTACTATTTTTGTCAATTGATGTATTTAATGTGGTCATTTGATGTCATGCTTTTTAAGTTTGTTTGCAAAGTTAAATATGTCTTCTTTGGCCAATCTGAAAGCACAAGTTGTATCTCATTTGCATACTGGATGAAAAAAAGCATAACTTTTTCAATTAAATGCATTATTTTAGTTTTTTCCCTGACGTTAAATTCAGCAACTGAAGATTCACTGTGTATTAAAATATGCCAAATATATGTTCTCTGTTCAAGATCCGCTCGCTTACACTCAGAAAACCAACATCGACAAACTTTCGCACGCCACTGTTTTAAAACTCCTGCCCTGCGGGGGTCCTGACCACCAATAAGGAGGGTAAATGGGGGCTTACAAAGTACGCAGAGCAACAGATGGGCTGGAGTGTGTAATTGCAGAACTATAAACTGCTGCTATATGATGAGTGGAGCTAATAAAATGGATAACGAGCGGTCTTAGCGAGAGCCCCGAACGCCGTAACCAGCTACAGAGGCGCGTATCGTATTTCTACATTAAAGGGAACTGCGCGCTGAGCCATGGGGTCTGTTTCTCAAGGCTTTTAAGAAGACCCTGCTGAGAACAAGCTCCCGGATTGGACGCACGCCAGTGAATAAATTTGAATCGTTGAGAATTTTTAATCACAAATCCTGAGTCAAGCCGTCCCCACTGCTCAGCCCGCCGCTCGGTTTTACTCGCGCTACTTTTGATTGGTTACCTCGTTAAAAGTGACACATGACGAGCGGAGCTTTGCAGCTGGAGCCGAACATTTTTAAACTTGATGGAGTGAAAACTCTGGTTAGACAGTTTGGTGGAGTTATTGGTGGATGCTGGGATGCAGCGTATATTTCAGGCAGTGCTCTCAGACCGCCGTTTATCGTCTCTGTTTATCGTCAGTGTCCAAAGATAAATCTCCAAATTAGTAACTTTACAGGAGAGCACTAAAACTGTCTTTGCTTTTAATGTAAGTCAATGGAACCAGAATTTTCTCCAATCTATTTTGGAGCATTTCTTTTGGTCCATCCATCATGAAATTCTCACACAATGTAAACAGCAGCTGTCGCATCCAAAATAGGTCAAAAAATAAAAATCATAAAATTGAAGATTTAACATCCACATCTATTAGAATTTTAGAATTTAGGACGATTTGCCACACAGAGAAATTTGACCTCTGCATTTAACACCACATACACACACTAGGGGGCAGTGAAACATCTACAAACACACATACTAGTGAACACACACACACTAGGGGGCAGTAAAACACCCACATACACACATACTTGTGAACACACACACTAGGGGGCAGTGAAACATCTACAAACACACATACTAGTGATCACACACACACACTAGGGGGCAGTGAAACATCTACAAACACAAATACTAGTGATCACACACACACACTAGGGGGCAGTGAAACATCTACAAACACACATACTAATGATCACACACACACTAGGGGGCAGTAAAACACCCACATACACACATACTTGTGAACACAAACACTAGGGGGCAATGAAACATCTACAAACACACATACTAGTGATCACACACACACACACACTAGGGGGCAGTGAAACATCTACAAACACACATACTAATGATCACACACACACTAGGGGGCAGTAAAACACCCACATACACACATACTTGTGAACACAAACACTAGGGGGCAATGAAACATCTACAAACACACATACTAGTGATCACACACACACACTAGGGGGCAGTGAAACATCTACAAACACACATACAAATGATCACACACACACACTAGGGGGCAGTAAACATCTACAAACACACATACTAATGATCACACACACACTAGGGGGCAGTAAAACACCCACATACACACATACTTGTGAACACAAACACTAGGGGGCAATGAAACATCTACAAACACACATACTAGTGATCACACACACACACACACTAGGGGGCAGTGAAACATCTACAAACACACATACTAATGATCACACACACACTAGGGGGCAGTAAAACACCCACATACACACATACTTGTGAACACAAACACTAGGGGGCAATGAAACATCTACAAACACACATACTAGTGATCACACACACACACTAGGGGGCAGTGAAACATCTACAAACACACATACAAATGATCACACACACACTAGAGGGCAGTAAAACGCCCACATACTAGTGAACACACACATACTAGGGGGCAGTGAAACACCCCCACACACACACATACTTGTGAACACACACACTAGGGGGCAGTAAAATACCCACATACACACACACACTATCGAACACATACACACACTAGGGGGCAGTGAAATACCTACATACATACACACTAGTGAACACACACACTAGGGCACAGGGAAACAACCACACACACACACTAGTAAACACACACTAGGGGTAAACACCCACATAAACACACATTCACACAAACACTTGTGAACACACACTAGGAGTAGTGAAACACCCACATAAACACACATGAAATTCTCACACAATGTAAACAGCAGCTGTCGCATCCAAAATAGGTCAAAAAATAAAAATCATAAAATTGAAGATTTAACATCCACATCTATTAGAATTTTAGAATTTAGGACGATTTGCCACACAGAGAAATTTGACCTCTGCATTTAACACCACATACACACACTAGGGGGCAGTGAAACATCTACAAACACACATAGTAGTGATCACACACACACTAGGAGGCAGTAAAACGCCCACATACACACATACTAGTGAACACACACACACTAGGGGGCAGTAAAACACCCACATACACACATACTTGTGAACACACACACTAGGGGGCAGTGAAACATCTACAAACACACATACTAGTGATCACACACACACACTAGGGGGCAATGAAACATCTACAAACACACATACTAGTGATCACACACACACTAGGGGGCAGTGAAACATCTACAAACACACATACTAATGATCACACACACACTAGGGGACAGTAAAACACCCACATACACACATACTTGTGAACACAAACACTAGGGAGCAATGAAACATCTACAAACACACATACTAGTGATCACACACACACACACTAGGGGGCAGTGAAACATCTACAAACACACATACTAATGATCACACACACACTAGGGGGCAGTAAAACACCCACATACACACATACTTGTGAACACAAACACTAGGGGGCAATGAAACATCTACAAACACACATACTAGTGATCACACACACACACTAGGGGGCAGTGAAACATCTACAAACACACATACAAATGATCACACACACACTAGAGGGCAGTAAAATGCCCACATACTAGTGAACACACACACACTAGGGGGCAGTGAAACACCCCCACACACACATACTTGTGAACACACACACTAGGGGGCAGTAAAATACCCACATACACACACACACACTATCGAACACATACACACACTAGGGGGCAGTGAAATACCTACATACATACACACTAGTGAACACACACACCAGGGAGCAGTGAAACACCCACATACTCATGCACTAGTGAACACGCACACTAGGGCACAGGGAAACAACCACACACACACACACTAGTAAACACACACTAGGGGTAAACACCCACATAAACACACATTCACACAAACACTTGTGAACACACACTAGGAGTAGTGAAACACCCACATAAACACACATTCACACAAACACTAGGGAACACACATACTAAATGGCAGTGAAACAGACATTTACACACGCACTAGTAAACACGCACTAGTAAACACACACTAGGGGCAGTGAAACACCCACCTACACACATATACACTAGTGAACACACTTGGGATAGTGAAACACTCACATAAACACACACACTCTAGTGAAGACACATACTAAGTGGCAGTCAAACACATACACACACACTAGTGAACACACACTCGGGGTAGTCAAACACACATACAGTAGTGAACACACACAGTAGGGGCCTGTGAAACACCGACATACACACACACACTAGTGAACACACACTGTATGGGGCAGTGAAACATTCACATACACACACCCACATTTGTGAACATACTTACTAGGGGACAGTGAAACAACCACATACACACACACACTAGTGAACACACACATTAGGGGGCAGCGAAACACCCACATACATACACACACACTAGTGTCCTGTGGGCGGCGTCCTGTGTCCACTGATGAAGAACTAGAGGACCACAAACTGTGCAGCAGCAGATGAGCTACTGTCTCTGACTTTACATCTACAAGGTGGACCAGCAAGTAGTAGGAGTGTCTAATAGAGTGGACAGTGAGTGGACACAGCGTTTAAACACTCCAGCAGCATGTCTGTGCCTGATCCACTCACACCAGCACAGCACATACGCCCACAAAACCTTGACTGACAGTTTGTGGATCAGTAGAAAACCCAAGGTACGCGCACAAGCACTGAAAAAGTGAGTTCATCACAATGTGTATCTTTGAAACAGTTCTAGGCGGGCAGTTGAGCCTCGATGCTCCTCAGACCTTTTAAACCTAGTGCACGTTAATGTTCTTTACCTGCAGCAGCAGACGGGTTGGAGCCTCAAACACCTGCTGAAGTTGTTCTCACCTTCACAACACTGTTTAAACTCTCGGAGCCTGAAGCGCCAGGTCTGCTGCTGTGCAGACGCAGTGAGTCTTTTGTTTTCATTACACAAACTTGTTGGTTATTAACACCCGTGTGGAAAGTTCTGGTGAGAAGAAGCTCTTTCGTTTCCTGTTTCATCTCCAAGGTGTTGACGGCTCATTGATTTCACTGCCGCGCTGCAGCGTCCTGACGCGCAGGTCGGGCTGCACATAGTTTATTGTTATTATATACATACACTTCCTTGTGTTTTCAGCCTCGTGCAAAAGCGTGAGCACCCCGTTCACCCCTGTTCACCCCTGATCACCCCTGCTCACATGAGAATAAGGCAGTGGTAATGAACTTGAAAAAGCTTTGATACAAAGCCTGGATCAAAAGTGACCTGACTGTGAAACACACTAGTGAACACACACACTAGGGGGCAGTAAAACACACACACTACTGAACACACACACTAGGGGGCAGTGAGAAACCAACAATATTGAACACACACACTAGGTGGCAGTGAAACACCAACACTACTGAACACACACTAGGGGGCAGTGAAACACCCACATATACACTAGTGGGCACATTCACACACACACACACACACACTAGGGGCAGTGAAACACCCACACACACACACTAGTGAACATACACACTAAGGGCTATGAAACACTCACAAACACACACAATAGTGAACACACACTAGGAGGCAGTGAAACACACACATACACTTGTGAACACACACACTAGGGGGCATTGAAACACACACATATACATACACACACACTAGGGGGCAGTGAAACACACACACTAGGGGGCAGCGAGAAACCAACAAAACTGAACACACACACCAGGGGGCAATAAAACACCAACACTACTGAACACACACTAGGGGACAGGGAAACACCCACATACACACATATACACTAGTGAGCACATTCACACACACACACACACACACACACTAGGGGCAGTGAAACACCCACATACACACACTAGTAAATACACACACTAGGAGGTAGTGAAACACCCACATACACACACACACTAGTGAACACACACTAGGAGGCAGTGAAACACACACATACACACACATACACTTGTGAACACACACTAGGAGGCAGTGAAACACACACATACACACATACACTTGTGAACACACACACTAGGGGGCAGTGAAACACACATACTAGGGGGCAGCGAGAAACCAACAAAACTGAACACACACACTAGGGGGCAGTAAAAAACCAACACTACTGAACACACACAAGGGGGCAGGGAAACACCCACATACACACATATACACTAGTGAGCACATTCACACACACACACACACACTAGGGGCAGTGAAACACCCACATACACACACTAGTAAATACACACACAAATAGGCAGTGAAACACTACCACACACACATACACACTAGTGAACATACACACTAGGGGCTATGAAACACTCACAAACACACACACTAGTGAACACACACCAGGAGGTAGTGAAACACCCACATACACACACACACACACACTAGTGAACACACACTAGGAGGCAATGAAACACACACATACACACACATACACTTGTGAACACACACACTAGGGGGCAGTGAAACACATACTGGGGGCAGCAAGAAACCAACAAAACTGAACACACACACTAGGGGGCAGTAAAACACCAACACTTTTGAACACACACTAGGGGCAGTGAGAAACCAACAATACTGAACACACACTAGGGGGCAGTGAAACACCCACATACACACATATACACTAGTGAGCACATTCACACACACACACACACTAGGGGCAGTGAAACACCCACATACACACACTAGTAAATACACACACTAATAGGCAATAAAACACTCCCACACATAGACACACACACTAGTGAACATACACACTAGGGGCTATGAAACACTCACAAACACACAATAGTGAACACACACTAGGAGGTAGTAAAACACCCACATACACACACACTAGTGAACACACACTAGGAGGCAGTGAAACACACACATATACATACACACATACTAGGGGGCATTGAAAGCCCACATCTACACAGAAACACACTAGTAAACACACATTAGCGGCAGTGAATCATCAACATACACTGGTGAACACACACACACACTAGGGGTCAGTGAAACACCCACACTACTGAACACACACACTAGGGGGCAGTGAAACACCCACACTACTGAACACACACACTAGGGGGCAGTAAAACACACATACACAGGGGTTAGGTGTCTCGCTTAAGGGGTACTTCAGTGGTGTCCTGTCGGCTCATGGGATCAAACCAGCAACCGTCTGGTCACAAGGCTGGTTCCTTAACCTCCAGCCCACTACTGCCCCAACAGCCTGTAAGTGTAAGTACAAGGAGCTGCTATGTGGTTGGTGGAGCTGATAACATGGACAGTGAGTACGTACGCGCCCCCCATTCGTCGTCCGCTGGTTTTCCGACGCTCCAGGGCCGGTTTGTAAACTCCGCACGGTCTCATTCGCAAGTGTTATTATTATCGATTCCACTTGAGCCGCTTGACGGGACTTTCTCCCCAAAACCGCTATCGGGCGCTCGGCATTCCCGCGCTCGCTATCTGGATCACAGGCGGCCGGAAAAAATTTGAAATGACAGCGACGAGAAATGTCAGCGGGACCGTAAAATATTTCAATGCGTCACAACAGCTGCTTAAATGTCACAGGCCTCTGTCCAAAAGTGCAGAGTCATTTGGGCCGCCCCGAGGGGCTCGGCCCGCTCATAATACACACACTGGGTTTGTTAATTGACTCGCTAATTATTCGGCAGCGGTGTGCCAGGACCAGGAACCAGCCTGTCTCGCGAATATGGGCCTCTTTTTTTTTCTCCTCAGGAGCCACTGAACCAGGAGGAGCCTTCGCGTTGGTCTTAGCCTGAATGAAGTGATATTAACATGCCACGCTCGGGGGAGGCGTTCACCCATCAAGACGCCGGGGTCTAGAGTGACCGAGCCGGCGTTAGTGGTGAATAATTTAGCGAGCAGGAAATGAATTTTCCAGGCTCTTATGTAGCCAATCTGATGGGCTTCGGCATTAAAATAGTTGATAGTCTGAGCAAACCCGGATACATTTCACATGAGGTTCGCAAGACTGGATGTTCCAGCGCCCATGGAGGTGCCTTCGTGAGCGCATTCACTGACCTCTGGTGATGATGATTTGGAGGTTATCGAGTAGGCGTGAAATCGACATGACTCGGACGTACGTAGCATGAAGTAAACAAGGTTTGCGTGGAAATGCGAGCTGACTGTAAAAAGCTCCAGTCAAGGCTGCAATATGGAGAGCTGGGCTTTACTGTGGCGCCTAAAACCTGGTCAACACTTTACCCTGACATTCACTGGGTTCAACTACCTTAGACTACATGTAGATGTTAGTGTTTAGTGTAAATGTAGGGGTTAGGGTTTAGTGTAAATGTAGGAGTTAGGGTTTAGTGTAAATGTAGGAGTTAGGGTTTAGTGTAAATGTAGGAGTTAGGGTTTAGTGTAAATGTAGGAGTTAGGGTTTAGTGTAAATGTAGGAGTTAGGGTTTAGTGTAAATGTAGGAGTTAGTGTTTAGTGTAAATGTAGGGGTTAGTGTTTAGTGTAAATGTAGGAGTTAGTGTTTAGTGTAAATGTAGGTGTTAGTGTTTAGTGTAAATGTAGGGTTAGTGTTTAGTGTAAATGTAGGGGTTAGTGTTTAGTGTAAATGTAGGAGTTAGGGTTTAGTGTAAATGTAGGGGCTTAGTGTTTAGTGTAAATGTTGGAGTTAGTATTTAGTGTAAATGTAGAAGTTCGTGTTTAGTGTAAATGTAGGAGTTAGTGTTTAGTGTAAATGTAGAGGTTAGGGTTTAGTGTAAATGTAGGGCTTAGGGTTTAGTGTAAATGTAGGGGTTAGGGTTTAGTGTAAATGTAGGAGTTAGTGTTTAGTGTAAATGTAGGGGTTAGGGTTTAGTGTAAATGTAGGGGTTAGTGTTTAGTGTAAATGTAGGAGTTAGGGTTTAGTGTAAATGTAGGGGCTTAGTGTTTAGTGTAAATGTAGGAGTTAGTGTTTAGTGTAAATGTAGGAGTTAGTGTTTAGTGTAAATGTAGGAGTTAGGGTTTAGTGTAAATGTAGGAGTTAGTGTTTAGTGTAAATGTAGGGGTTAGTGTTTAGTGTAAATGTAGGAGTTAGGGTTTAGTGTAAATGTAGGAGTTAGGGTTTAGTGTAAATGTAGGAGTTAGGGTTTAGTGTAAATGTAGGGGCTAGTGTTTAGTGTAAATGTAGGGGTTAGTGTTTAGTGTAAATGTAGGAGTTAGGGTTTAGTGTAAATGTAGGAGTTAGTGTTTAGTGTAAATGTAGGAGTTAGTGTTTAGTGTAAATGTAGGAGTTAGGGTTTAGTGTAAATGTAGGAGTTAGGGTTTAGTGTAAATGTAGGGATAGTAGTTTTGTATATATATTTTATTACTAGGGCATAATTTGTATATATTTGTATTTAAGAGACTTATTTGCAGTAAAGAAACTTGTGGTTCTGCGTTTTAGTCAGTAGTGGTACACACTGAAGTGTTCTATCTCTTTTCAAGCTTCTGTTTTGAAGATATGAGAACTTGTGTTATGACAGGGAAAATAGGTTAAAGCTGACTGACAGTTTTTATGTCTGTCATTTTGTTTTTTGCCAAGTACTTTTTTTGGGCGAGATGAATCTTTTTCATACAGGCACCCCGCACTTCAGTGCTCCAGATACAAACGTAAACAACACCCACTATTTGTGAAGAACCCAGGCGGTAGTGACACAAGAACAAACAGAAGAGAGTACCCAATAGAGGGGGTTAGTTCTAACAGAGGGGGCTGTTTATGAAGGAAAAATCAATATCATTTCTTTTTAATGCTTTTGCAAATAAATCCATAAATATATCTGCATGAAAATAAGAGTAAGTACTACAAACCCAATTCCAAGGGAATAGAGGACTTAAAACATTTAAATTTAAATCTAAATCTTAGGCAGTGATCATCTGTCGATGACCGAAAACAATATGTATTTTGTAATATGTATTATCGTTAACTAAAATGAACGAAATAACGAAACCTGAAATTGAGAAAACATTTTCGTTAACTGAAATAAATAAAAATGGTAATTAAAAGAAAAAACGATAACTAACTGGAACTGTATTGTGCGTTTACCAACCTAACTAAAACGTACTAAAATTATAGATAGAATACCATTTAATTTTGTGTTCGTCAATTTATTCATAAGCCTTGTGGACTGATATTAAATAAATTTTTTTTTCCATTCGAGTAGTTTTACCTTAGCTGCCGGCGCCGTACGGAACCCTGATGCCACTTCTTGTTTACACTTTGTTCTGCTCTCAAATGCTAGCCTGCTAAATGGCGACACCATAAGTTAAGAGAAGTCTCAGTAGAGTCTCAATCTCAAAGTCTATCTGAGAAACTTGCACAAGAGGGCTAACTGCGAGTACCTTAAGAAGCTAGCCTCTCTGAGTAGCTCTCCCAAAAGAGAAGCCACATCCTGGCCAGGTAGCACCGGGAAGGTAACAACCATACCAGACTGCTTTTCACCAGCGTCCACATGACTATGTGACTCGGTTGCTTTAAAAATGTTTAGCACTTCGCTCAAACCAGAATTCAACTCACCCGGTGCTGCAAGAGTAAATAACCTTGGTTGAGTTTTTATTACACAATACTTATTCTGACCTTTTTGAATTCTGCACCGGAAAAGTAGCACAAAGTTAAAAAAAAAACTAAACTAATACTAGAACTAATGAAAACTAAAGTAAAACTAAGCAGTAATAAAGGATCATAACTAATAAAAACTAGCAAACTCACTCTAAAAACTAAATAAAACTAAATTAATTAAAGAAAAAAAAGATGTTATGTTTAATCTGATTTACATCATAATGCTGAACACATTTAAGAGCAACATATGCTGCCCTCTAGACTTGTTCAGGGACGTCCAGGATCATTTCAGCATGACAAACACTGAGAAACTATCTGCAAGGGTTAGAACTGCATGGCTTTGTTATCAGAAAATGCAAATATTGGACTGGGCAGTAGTCAAAAACTTAATATTAAGTATCATATACAATGAATGTGTTTTTTTAGATGGTATAAAAGCTACATGAGTTTATTTGTTGCACTGCAACTTTAGCCTAGAACAACAACTCACTGACCAATCACAGTAGCCTCAGATGTTGGCATGGCAGCAACAGAGATGCAGGAGCAGCTGTGTACCAGCAAATAGAACATTTCACAAATGCTCAAAGAATCAGAACCTCTAACTGGACCATGTGGTGAATTTTGACTTTGTTGTTTAGAGGACGAGCCCTGAGTTAAAAGTTAACATTCTATACTAGGAAAGGCTTAGAGAAAAACGCCTGTGTTAAACATTAAATATTCCATAGGAACGTGGCCTCCGGCTCTTTTCCAGCTGTATAAGGAAGAAATATGCATTGCCCTTCTGAAATGTCCAGAACAACCAGCAGGCTTTAGGCCCAGAGGTCAGGGGCTTTTCTACATTGGCTATAAGCCTCTCCAGACAGGGTTAGGGTTAGGGTTAGGGTTAGGTTAGGTTAGGGTTGGGTTAGGGTTAGGTTTAGGTTTAGGGTTAGGGTGCCGCTAAAGTTTAGACTACCGCTATGAGATAAATTATAGCGGGTGTGGAAAGCATCCAGAGAGACGTGATGAAGATCTTGATGCTACTTTACCCTCTTTAGAACAGACAACAGTCCAGCATCACTGTTTTTCTGTTCTGCAACGAATAAAGAAAGTCTTACTTGCACGTGAAGATCTCATGTGGAGCTTCATCTCCAAAATCAACTCAGAATGAATTACATAGATCTGAAGAGTGAGTGAACAGTCATGTTGCATCCAGTGTTTGTAGTTAGTGAGTATAACCCTGACTATAACTGTTCTATACTGTATCCACTGACAGGGATATTAAAATAACATAGTTCTTGTGAACAACTTTTGTACACTTCAGGGTTAGGGGTAGGGGTAGGGTTAGTGTTACAATTCTTTAACCCTATGTCTGTTGCATGACTGTTGTGAAAATCCACAGGTTGCTAAGCGTTAAAAGAAATACATAAAAAATAAATAAAATAATAATAATAATAGTTCTTGTGGTGTACCACAGGGGTTAGGGTTAGAGTTAGGATTAGGGTTAGGTTAGGGTTAGGGTTAGGGTTTAATGTTAGAGTTAGGGTTAGAGTTAGGGTTAGAGTTAGGGTTAGGGTTAGAGTTAGGGTTAGGGTTAGGGTTGGAGTTAGGGTTAGGGTTAGGGTTAGTGTTGGAGTTAGGGTTAGGGTTGGAGTTAGGGTTAGGGTTAGGGTTGGAGTTAGGGTTGGAGTTAGTGTTAGGGTTAGGGTTAGGGTTAGGGTTAGAGTTAGGGTTAGCTTAGTGGGGTTTGCTTTTCTTATGGTACCTGTAACTTTCAGACAATGTCATTACGAAACATAAATTTTCATAGCTAGGCCAATGACATGCAATTCTACATTCTACATCTTGCTGTGAGGCGACAGTGCTAACTGCTACCCCACCGTACATAAAATCCATGTTACATCCCAGCCCCCATTGCCCATGTCAAGTTGTACCCCAAACAGTGGAGTGCAACCTTGTTTATTCCCCACACGCCATTAACCAGAATTCCAATCATCGTCCAGCCTCCTTGACTGACAACAAGGTTTTGACTCCAAAGGACATTGTTTTGATTTAAAACACGCTTCCATTTTAATGACCCGCCGAAGAAGAGCATCTTCCACCCGCTGCAATTCGGAGCCCTAATTATAAAGCATTGTCATGCCCTGATGAGAGATTTCCCACAACACCAGTAATTCCAGGAGACAAAGGCGAAGCAAATAGAAGGCAAATGCTTTCAGTCCCGTTTGAAAGGGTTAAAGAGAAAAAAAATAAAAATAAATAAATAAATCTATGGGAGGCAGAGACACCAGCACCACTGAGCGGCTCTGAAGTCTGATCCAGACGCTCTCAGATGCAGACCCTTGTTTCTTTACAGAGAAGAGACAGAACGTCGACAGCAATGTATGAAAATAACCCAGCGAGAGTTCTGGTATAGTATAATAAGCAGGTTGACACATTAGAATGTAACATGCTCGATGAATTTTGGCGAAGGGATCCTCAGATCTTTCCTTTTTTTGAAGAAGAAGAAGTTGAAAAGGTAATCTTCAAAGGGAGCAGGCAGAGTGCCACATTGTCACTTCTTTTCATTCTTCCGTTTCTTCTGTTTTCCCGTAGACTCTGCGCCTGCACCCTGCCTGGCCTGATAATACTTCCTTACGGAACGTGCAGGTTATCGCTCGATAACCCTCCAGTGGTTCGGGCTCTCCTCTCGCTCCTCGCTTTAAGTAAAGTTTGCCGGGATAAGGACGCGTAATGTATTCCCTTTCATGCTTTGAAGTAAGAAAAAGCCTTGATCACGTACTTATTGTTTTAATGGCGAGATGCCCCCCTCCACCCATTCAAGCGAGAGTGAGAGAGAGAGACGACGACGCTGTGTTACCCCTCCCTTTTCTTCCCCTCCCCCTTTCTGTGTTTGCGGGTACGCAATTAAAATAAGTGGGTCACCCGCTATTGAGCGAGCACTCCAACGCCGACGAGGTGGGGCTTGGGATGCCATCTCAACGCCGGCGCCTCCCCGGGTCTCTTGTCTCTTGTCTCGGCTGGCGGATCGGATTTGGAAGCCCCGGCGTCGTTATTTGCTACCTTTCTAATCTGGCCTCATAATGAGGTCCGCATCATTTGCATAGTGAAGGACCCTCTGGTGCAGAGGGGCCGCGGTCTTTTCTTCCTCGTCTGAGAAAGGCCGCGGCGGCCTCGCTCGAGTGCGGCGGTACACTAACGCTACCAAGAGGCCGCTTGACTTGTCTTGAAATATCCACAGCCCCCCCTCCCCAGACCATCCCGTCCATCCAGCGAGCTGTCAGCGATATTGAGAGGCTGTCAGGTCCGTTCCCAGCTCCGTCCATATCAACAGTAAATATTAGTCCTGTAGGGCCCCGGGGGGGGGGGGGGGGGGGGGGGGGGGGGGGGCATGGTTACATCCCCGCTTATTAACCTCCTAACCCGGCTGTTTGATGTTAAATAATTACTCTGGCTATTCTCAGGGGAGGTAACTGGCTGCAGCTCCGGGGCCTGGCTACCTCCACAGCGAAGGGAAAGTAGGAAAAAATAAAAACCCTGCTCCTGAAACACCGAGGGGTGGGGGGGCGTGAGATGGATGGGTGGGGGTGGGGGGGGGGGAGCTAGTATGCAATCATGGCTCTAACAGTGAGTTCGGATCAGCTCCTTTTAATTACGCTCAGATTAGAAAGCTCTTTCAAGGCGGGGAGCCGGGACTGGGCAGAGGACGAAGGCTGGAAGGCGGATGGGAGAAATTACAGTATCACACATCTCTCTCCGTGTCCGGAAAACCAGTATAAATAAAGTACAGGACACGTATGGCACATCCAATCATTTCTGCCACAGAGGATGAATTATTCATGATGTTGGTTATTTGTGTCTTCACCGCCCAGCTGGGATGTAGAAACACAGTCGCGCCTTGTAGAGGAACATCAGACTCACACTGTTCTTCACAATGCAGCAAATGCCCTGCTCACTCTCTCTCGCACACTCTCTCTCTCTCTCTCTCTCTCTCTCTCTAACTCCTACCCCCCCCCTCCACTCCACCAAATCCCCCCCACCCCGCAAGCCCCGGTTAAGAAAGCACTGAGACTCAAGTCCAAGCAGCCTCTCCCCTGTTATTCAAACAAACAGCGGCTTTCTCTGCTCCTTGCTTCCTGTCTTCCCCGGCTTGTTTCCAAGGTAACGTGTCAGAGGAGACGAGAGCAGGACTGACTGCCTCCACAGGGCCAGTCCAAAGCCTCCTCCCTCCCTCCCCCCCCCACCAACCTCCTCCTCCCTCCACACACACACACACACACCAACCCTCCGCCAACCCTCCACCCCTGTCTCAACTTTGTCTCTCTTTGGGTCATGTGATGCCTGTTCCCATGACAACCAGGTTGAGGGCAGTCTGCGAGCGTGTCAGCGCAGGCAAAAAAATGAGGACGAGGAGGGGGGGGGGGTTCGGGGAGAGTTGGGGGTCGGCCTCACCTGCGAAAGTCAACAGCTATTACATGGCGCTCAGCTGCTCCCCGATAGGCAGGGAGATCTCAGGTGGCCGCCTTAATTAGAACAGACATATTGTATCTGGCACAATCTGAACGCTCCGCCGTCTCTAGCTGGCATGACCACGCAGTCCCAAGGTCACGGTAAAGATGTCCACGGTGCACAGATGTTTCTTTTGAATCTTTCGCCGTCCTGTCGTGATCAAGTCGCCATGAAAATCTCGCCTGGATCTGAGTCACCGTCTTTGAAAGCGTTTCCAAGCTAAAAGGTTTTGTTCCGGCTCCACCGAGAGATGGACAGAATGGATTCGGTGCCCTCACCTCTCGCTCTATCTGCGCAAGGTCACTTCTGGCCGCCCACCTGGGGAGTCTGTTGGCTCCTTTTATTACCCTAAAAATTGGAATTGCTAAATACATTTTTTTTTTTGGACAACTGAATTCGAATGAATGTGCAAAAGGTCCTTTCAGATGAGCTGCCTTTTCAGAACACTGCTCTAAATATTCTTGGCCATGGCTGGCATGGCCTTTCCAGGCCTCCAGGGCTAGGTAAACATGTGACCTTCCACCAGCCTTTGGCCCACTGTAAACCTGTGCCATCTCCAAGCCTTTTAGTCCTGTGCAAAGAGCAAAGCTGTTGGAACAGGTCCATCAGATAGCAGAGGCCCATGGGTGCACTCCAGTTGAAGAGTCAGAGAGCTAGAGAGCTTTAGCCCCAGACACTTGTCCCAGGGCGGGAGGCTTGCGGCATCGATTTGGACCGGGACAGGGAAGCCGGACTGTCTCAGACGGCCCATCGACCACGCTGGAGGTCCGTGAACTGCTGTCGCACGGACGCAAACACACAAGTACGCGCCGTACGCTGTGTTCCCTGATCCCTTCCTGACCTTCAACCTTAAAGACTTAAGCCCACCAGGAGAGCTTGGCTATTGAGCCGTGAGCTGCCTATAAGAGTAGCGAGGTCATTCAGTGGGATAAAGACTGCACTTGTACTAAAGCTAGCTGTGATCTTGGAATCTACAGCTCAGGGCCTTTTGTTGCACCTTCAGACGTCCACTCCTTACGCTGCTATTCCTATAGGAGTCTATTTCGAAGGTTACGTTGCTCACCTACCCTATCCAGCGTATTCATGTTTGGTCTTTTTGAAAACTTGAGAAGCCTTAGTCCACCTGACAGTGAACACTATTCATCCGAACCGCCGTTATCCTCCAGATGTAGCTTCGCATATCAGCGCGGGGCTGTTCCCATCGCTGCAATCCTCCCGGAACACAAATCACGGCCTGAGCCCATTAAAAAAGGCGAATGGAATTCTGCGCCGCTCTGATTTTCCACCCGGCCAAATGCCCTGATTTATCGTCCTCCAAACTTCCAGCCAGCAATAGATCAGACCTCCAGCCGGTGATAGATCATAGAGATTCATTCTTGCATTCCTGGAAGAATGAGCCCCCCCTCATCCTTCACAAGCGGCCAACGGTTACCCAGCGTGAGTTGGCAGATGAGCTGCTGACACATGCTTCTCTGTGAGTGGTACAGTCCCAAAAAAACGGGGGAAATCCTGAGAACCGCCCCCACCCATCCAACTAAATCCATCTGGCTCAGTCCTGACTCAGCATCCTCTCCTCTCTCTGTGGGGACTCTCACTAGCGTTCTTCCTCGGGGGTTGGTGATATGATGATATAACATTGTCATCACAATTAATAACCTCGCAAGAAGCTTTGCGGAGCATACAGTCAGCACCTGAGGAGCACTGCCCAACTGCAGAGCTCTCTTCAGTAAAAACAGAGTGGCATAGCCATTTCCAGCAATTCAGCTTTTAAGAAACAATGCTCTATTCAGGAGAATCCTACCAAGTCATGGCAGCAGGAATGGGAAGCAGACATGTACAGCCTTTAATCTCTCTACAAGATGTAACACAAAATATTATATGAAGCACTTTCAAGCCTAAAACATATTTAAGGGATACACACAAGGTGTTATAAGACAATACATTCAACAAAAGAATATATAATAACACAATAACACTTGGATTGTACAGACATCATCCAGGAATTGATAGAATTGCATTTTTTCCCTGAATACTGACAATATTGGCAGTGCGAACATGCAATTTGTCCTGCAAGCAAAACACACACAGTTCCTAAGCTGGCAGGGACTAGTCCCAGTTCCAGTGCAAAGTACCCAGCTCATGGGCTAGTTAAAGTCTGCTACCATGGTTAGAAATTCTTGGCTTGCTGTCTAGTTACACTCCACTACTAGAATGAGAGGTATCCCAGCTCATGGTCCAGTCAAACTCAAAAGTCGGGTCAAACTCCACCTCTTAGGTCGGAAGTTACTGACTTTTCTGTCCATACCCACTGCATGAGGTCCTAGTGGCCCAGTTAAACTTCACTACCCCAGTAAGAAGGGTCTTGTCTCTAGACCCAGTCAAATTCCATACCCACTGTACAAAGTCCCCAGCTAGTGGCCCAGTTAAACTCCACCACCCTGGTAAAAAGTGTCAAAGCTCTAACCCAGTCAATCTCCATAGCCACTGTATGAGGTCCTAGTGGCCCAGTTAAACTTCACTACCCCAGTAAGAAGGGTCTTGTCTCTGGACCCAGTCAATTTCCATAATCACTGTACAACGTCCCCAGCTAGTGGCCCAGTTAAACTCCACTACCCTGGCTAAAAGTGTCAAAGCTTTAACCCAGTCAATCTCCATACCCAGTGTACGAGGTCCTAGTGGCCCAGTTAAACTTCACTACCCCAGTAAGAAGGGTCTTATCTCTGGACCCAGTCAAATTCCATACCCACTGTACAAAGTCCCCAGCTAGTGGCCCAGTTAAACTCCACCACACTGGTAAAAAGTGTCAAAGCTCTAACCCAGTCAATTTCCATACCCACTGTACGAGGTCCTAGTGGCCCAGTTAAACTTCACTACCCCAGTAAGAAGGGTCTTGTCTCTGGACCCAGTCAATCTCCATACCCACTGTACAACATCCCCAGCTAGTGGCCCAGTTAAACTCCACTACCCTGGTAAAAAGTGTCAAAGCTCTAACCCAGTCAATCTCCATACCCACTGTACAAAGTCCCAGCTAGTGGCCCAGTTAAACTCCACTACCCTGGCTAAAAGTGTCAAAGCTCTAACCCAGTCAATCTCCATACCCACTGTACAACATCCCCAGCTAGTGGCCCAGTTAAACTCCACTACCCTGGTAAGAAGTGTCTCAGCTCTGGACCCAGTCAATCTCCAAACCCACTGTGCAATGACCCCAGAAGGCTAAACTCCACTAACCTTGTAAGAAATATCCCAGATCTGGACCCAGTCAAACTCAATACCTACTCTGCAAAGACTCTCAGCTGCTTTGTGTCCAACGATGGCAAAACTACTGAGCCAATCCAAATCACAAGCAATACAAAAAAACACAATTACACTTTATTATTTTTTCAAAATCTGATAGAATTTAAAAATTTTGGGAGATTGGAAATGTTCTTCTCAGTCTGGTCAGCCAGGACTTTTTCTATCCACTTGTTTCTATTCTCTGTCTAGGGTCCGATCATTCTGTAGTTTAGACCGAGTTTTGGTCCCTGTGTTCCAGATGAGTGTCATCCACCTGTTTTGTCCGTCCTTGTTTAATGACCTGCCGCCCAGTTGAGCTAAGCATAAGCAGCGGATGCTGGAAACCGGGGTCACTGAAGGAGGACGGATAAGATGGAAATGCAGCGTGTTAACGTTACTCAAGTGCATATACCGGTGACAGGCTGATTCTTATTCCGCTGATTGGTTGTGACCCGCCTTGCTTTCCCATCTCACCTGCTGGCAGAGACACGTCACCTCTTCCCGTCAGCAGTGGAGAGGCGTTCACCTCTCATTCGCCGAGCAGAGCCTGAGAAATGATATGCTAATGTCAGCGGTGAAATGATAAAGCACTGTAACACGCAAGGCTGCTCTCGAAGAGGTGCCATATGCATTTTAGGGAAATGTAGCTGTTTGTGCCACCGAGACCATCTTTTCTGCTGAGATATGAATACGACTCCTTGAAAGATTCACGGAAGCGTTATGGGTTTAAGACATTGTGCAACCTCAGTTCGGCTGGTTCGCTCTAAACTTCTAAGCACTGTTTGTTTGAATTAGGGTGAAGGAAGAACATAACTCTGAGTACCTGAGCTCCAAGGTAAACAATGAGATCTGTATTATGTACTGTGCTTAAATGGAGGAGCTAAATCGAGCTGTGTCTAAAATTTACACCTGGACCGTCAATTGACTGTCATTTCATTCCCAAGTTCGTTTCCCAGCCAACAAGTCCATGTGGGCCCTCAAATGGGTTTAAGATGGTCTGCCAGTTGGTTCCTCTTTAGGCCACCCAGTTTGGGCACGCAAAGATTTGTCCATTGGCTCCATATGGGCCCACTGTATGTGTCTGCCCATGTGGGCAACAAGTGGGGCCCATGTGACCAATCATCCAGAAGTAACTGTAACCCTGCTGGGACCATAACTGTAGCCTAACTAGGCCACACAAAGGTAACCCAACTGGGGCCCACACCTGTAGCCTACATGGGTCCCATAACTGTAACCTAACTGGGCTTCCAGCAGTGCCCTAACTGTGGCCTACAACTGTAGCCTAACTGGAGTCCACAACTGTAACCCAAATGAGACCTCAAATAATCCAACTGGGGTCCATTTATGACCAATCAAAAAGCCAATACAAGTCCACATACAACCCAAACGGGGCCCCCATGGATATGTCAGCTGGGATGCTTGATCTATATGATGACCACATTCAGCTGGATGTCCAAATTAATGATAGCCTCTAACGTGAGCTAAACTTAATATAGACTACTGTATCACGCTGCTGTCCAAAGAAAAACGAGTATCTCCATTATTTTAAAGACAATCCCATGATGCAATGATGCAAGTGGAGCCCATACGGGCAGCTCGGTATAAGACAGTGAGTGAGATCAATGAGAGCTTCTATGAGACACAATATTTAAATCACCTGTTAATCTTTTTCATAACACAGTGCAGTATTTGTGTGTTTGTAAGTTGTTGGAAAGCTTTGCTGGGATTATTTTTCCCATTTCTCTGTTTAATTCTAGTCTTTAATTAAAGACAAGTAATCCAAAAGTGATGGAAGGTAATCAGATTACGTTATGAGTAATCAGTAATCAGATCACAGTATAAGTAATCAGTAATAATCTGTAATGGAATACATTTTTTGAAAGTCACCCTCCAGGCCTGAACACAGTGGGTGAAAATGAAAAGAATACACACAAGCAAAGGAGAACAATAACAGACTAATCTATAATCGGTTTTAGGCGGGGATGCCCAAGCTTGACCACCAGCGCCTGCGTACCATTGTCTCCAAAACACAACTTTACAGGAGAGGGCAAAAGCTGTCTTCACTTTCAATGTAAGTCAATGGAACCAGAATTATTTCCAAGCTATTTTGGAGCATTTATATTGGACCATTCCTCATGAAATTATCCCACAATGTAAACAGCATCTGTTGTGTTTGACTAATGTAGAAAAATTTAAATCAATAAAAAATAGAGATGCATGTTTTTCTTTGGACAGCCGATTTACACTACTGTGTAGGAGTCTGAGGCACCTAAGCTGATAATTTAAAAGTCTTTATCTGATTAATAAGTGTATGTTCACCACCAGATATCATTAGAACATATGTAACTAATTATAAACACAGTACAAATTAACATGAATATCTTATTGTGAGAGAAGTAGATCAGATCTTGATCCAGTTTGAAGAACAAAGTTAGGTTCCAGATTTCTCCTGGACGCCCCAGACATTGTATGAATGTGTTCAGTTCCTTCAGCAGCAATCTTGATTTAGCTTAATGAAGTACTGAGCAGTCAAAGCAGGTAGTAAATGAGAACTGTAAATAATACTGGGTTGTTTAGGAGAAGCTTGGAAAGGGTTAAATAAACACACTGACATGTAAAAGCACTACTTACTCTATTAATACTGATTAAATATTGAGGTAGTTCCTGTCTGGAACGAACAGCTTTTTAAATATAATCACTGTAGTATCATTTTGTACCTGAAGAGGTGATAGTGAGTCACTGTAGTACCGTTTTGTACTATAAGAGGTGATAGTGAGTCACTGTAGTACCGTTTTGTACTATAAGAGGTGATAGTGAGTCACTGTAGTACCGTTTTGTACTAGAATAGGTGATAGTAAGTCACTGTAGTAATGTTTTGTACTATAAGAGGTGACAGTGAGTCACTGTAGTAAGATTTTGTACTATAAGAGGTGACAGTGAGTCACTGTAGTAATGTTTTGTACTAGAATAGGTGATAGTGAGTCACTGTAGTAATGTTTTGTACTATAAGAGGTGACAGTAAGTCACTGTAGTAACGTTTTGTACTATAAGAGGTGACAGTGAGTCACTGTAGTAACATTTTGTACTAGAAGAGGTGATAGTGAGTCACTGTAGTAATGTTTTGTACTAGAAGAGGTGATAGTGAGTCACTGTAGTAACGTTTTGTACTATAAGAGGTGACAGTGAGTCACTGTAGTAACATTTTGTACTAGAAGAGGTGATAGTGAGTCACTGTAGTAATGTTTTGTACTAGAATAGGTGATAGTGAGTCACTGTAGTAATGTTTTGTACTATAAGAGGTGACAGTGAGTCACTGTAGTAACGTTTTGTACTATAAGAGGTGATAGTGAGTCACTGTAGTAATGTTTTGTACTAGAATAGGTGATAGTAAGTCACTGTAGTAACATTTTGTACTAGAAGAGGTGATAGTGAGTCACTGTAGTAATGTTTTGTACTATAAGAGGTGATAGTGAGTCACTGTAGTAATGTTTTGTACTAGAATAGGTGATAGTGAGTCACTGTAGTAACGTTTTGTACTATAAGAGGTGACAGTGAGTCACTGTAGTAACGTTTTGTACTATAAGAGGTGATAGTGAGTCACTGTAGTAACATTTTGTACTAGAAGAGGTGATAGTGAGTCACTGTAGTACTGTTTTGTACTAGAATAGGTGATAGTGAGTCACTGTAGTAATGTTTTGTACTATAAGAGGTGACAGTGAGTCACTGTAGTAACGTTTTGTACTATAAGAGGTGATAGTGAGTCACTGTAGTAATGTTTTGTACTAGAATAGGTGATAGTAAGTCACTGTAGTAACATTTTGTACTAGAAGAGGTGATAGTGAGTCACTGTAGTAATGTTTTGTACTATAAGAGGTGATAGTGAGTCACTGTAGTAATGTTTTGTACTAGAATAGGTGATAGTGAGTCACTGTAGTAACATTTTGTACTATAAGAGGTGACAGTGAGTCACTGTAGTAACGTTTTGTACTATAAGAGGTGACAGTGAGTCACTGTAGAAACATTTTGTACTAGAAGAGGTGATAGTGAGTCACTGTAGTACTGTTTTGTACTAGAATAGGTGACAGTGAGTCACTGTAGTAACATTTTGTACTAGAAGAGGTGATAGTGAATCACTGTAGTAACATTTTGTACTAGAAGAGGTGATAGTGAGTCACTGTAGTAACGTTTTGTACTATAAGAGGTGATAGTGAGTCACTGTAGTAACGTTTTGTACTATAAGAGGTGATAGTGAGTCACTGTAGTACCGCTTTGTACCTGAAGAGGTAATAGTGAGTCACTGTAGCACCACTTTATACACTCTCTATATAAACAGTAGTTCAGTTATTTTTATACATACTGAGAAAGTGCTAGAAATTCTGATCAAAGCCGCCCACAGACTCAAAGCGGTTACAGGTATACCACCGTATCTTTAGTGTAAGGCTGGAGCCGAGCTGGAGGGGACGCGACTAGATTAGCCGAGGCGGAGAAAATGAAATCCTTTCAGAAACGAGTCGTGTGACTCGGCAGCATCTGGCTTGCGATATGGTAATGCAATGAACTGGCGTAACGCATGGCCGGCGTGATGCGCGGATATGAGCTGCTTTATCCACTCCATAATGTGTTATTATGGTAATGAGCGGTAATAAATCACGGGCGGGCGTATCCGAATTATTCCGTTTTAATATGTGGACAATTCTGGGGCGCCCTGAGCTCTGCTCCTCGTGTAAATGTGTGGAAATTGCCGCGATGCGGAGCGGCGGTCTTTAGCGCTAATCAGACGAGCGCCGCCCGCATTGGTCGGCGGAAGAAGCCGGTCCAATTCAAATCTACATCAGAGGATATTACTTTGCATACTTACGAAAGGGATTTACATGCCGAGAGAGGAGAGGAGGAAGTCTAGAGGGTGGGGGGAGTTGGGTGGGGGGAGTGTACGGAAATAGCTGCGTGGTGTTTGCCAATACTGCAGACCAGGCTTTTTTTATTGGCGCCCCCGCAGGGAACGAGCGGGAACTATTAAATTAGTATTGGGCCGAGTAGCCAAGCTCGCTGTCAGCATCAGCACTATGGTGAATGGTTTTGTTATTGTAGTTGACACATTGAGACTGATTACGAAATGGGGGGCTACAGCGGGGCCCTCCAAATATTCTCCTGATTAAGTATGCTTCCCTTGTTTTCTTTTTTTTTCTTTCTATCGTTTTTTTTTTTTTTAAACGCCTCCTTTCATGCCTCGCTCCTCTGGCGAGGGAGATAGGGGAGCGCCGAGCATCGCCAGCCGTATTAGTTCCGGGAGTCCGCCGAGGATGTACAATTGGAGTCGGAGTGACAGAGGAGGCCAGGTTAAGTCTCGGCATGTTAGAAAGGGGTTGGCTATCCGGGGACTAATTAATTACTCAGAGGCAGACTAATAATACTGCCATTATTAATTCCCACATGTTAATTAGAAGCCGTTTCCTCTCACCTCGGAAGGAAGCTCATTCCGAGAAGGCCGCTGAGCCTGGGCTTATTTTTTATTTAATTTTTTTTTTACACTGAGAGCCCGTCTCTGGTATCAGGCTAATGCACTCCAGTTTTCAATAGCCGATCAATGCGGGGAGGTGGGGCACTTTTGCTTAATGCCGACCCGTCTTACCTGAAGAGTTCCTCTCTTTGTGTAAATGCCACACTGTCATATTTAATTTGATCTGCCGAGAGCGCCGGTATTCCTGTTTTATCCGAGGTGCGAAGATACAGGATAATGACTAGGCAGGTGCTTGATTAAAAAGTCTCTCCGGCAGCTTGGAAGTCTGGCGAGCGAGCAGAGCTGACACGGGCGGCGTGTCAGTGCTGGGAAAATCCGATATTTCGTAGAAATGTGACATGCCTCATATTCCTGAGCCGCTTTCACGGTAGATTCTGCTCAAACGTCAGGAAGCGAAGTGAACGTACTCAATTTTCTGTGATATTTAACGGATAACGAGGAGCCGCGTTTACTTTTCACCGTTATTGCCGCCGCCGTTCTGTTTGAGAGGCTTTGGGTTTCTCAAAGGGATCTGAAGCCACACCTTTAAAGTTTAGCCATTCAGTGATGTTGAGGTTCTGGACTCTAGGGAGGTCAGTCCATTTTTCACATTGGTCTCTATTCCATAGTGAGGAGCTTCTCGAACATATACACATCCATTTAGACCCATAACACTGAGGCGTCTTCTCACACCCGTGGATTTCTTCAAGCAAGAGTAGTCAGAGATATCTACTGTACAATTTGTACCTGAAGAGGTGATAGTGAGTCACTGTGGCACCACTTTGTACTTGAAGAGGTGAAAGCGAGTCAGTATAATACAACTTAGTACCTGAAGAGGTGATAGTGAGTCACTGTGGCACCACTTTGTACTTGAAGAGGTGAAAGCGAGTCAGTATAATACAACTTAGTACCTGAAGAGGTGATAGTGAGTCACTGTAGTACCACTTTGAACCTGAAGAGGTGATAGTGAGCCACTGTAGTACCACTTTGTACCTGAAGAGGTGATAGTGAGTTACTGTAGTACCACTTTGAACCTGAAGATGTGATAGTGAGCCACTGTAGTACCTCTTTGTACCTGAAGAGGTGATAGTGAGTCACTGTGGCACCACTTTGTACTTGAAGAGGTGAAAGCGAGTCAGTATAATACAACTTAGTACCTGAAGAGGTGATAGTGAGTCACTGTGGCACCACTTTGTACTTGAAGAGGTGAAAGCGAGTCAGTATAATACAACTTAGTACCTGAAGAGGTGATAGTGAGTCACTGTAGTACCACTTTGAACCTGAAGAGGTGATAGTGAGCCACTGTAGTACCACTTTGTACCTGAAGAGGTGATAGTGAGTTACTGTAGTACCACTTTGAACCTGAAGATGTGATAGTGAGCCACTGTAGTACCTCTTTGTACCTGAAGAGGTGATAGTGAGTCACTGCAGTACCACTTTTGACCTGAAGAGGTGATAGTGAGTCACTGTATTGTGGAGTGGAATCAGTCCAACATGTGAGGATGAGGAAGTAGTGCTGTGTATTCTAATCTCTGGTCAGTGGTGGTGAAGGTGCTGCTCCCGGTTAGATCATTTAAGAACAGGCAGCCAATGAAAGAACAGTAAACACAGCGATGGCTGAGGCTCTTGGTGAGCGAGCGCCGCCATCAAGAAAGAACATTCAGCAGCAACAAAAGTTAAAGTGATATAAATAGAAGTCAAACATGAGTGAACACTAGAGCTGTTTCACCAACAGTGGCGCTCTCGGAGAGGAAGGGGAGGAACGCTTGATGGTGAACGTTTCTTCTAGACTGGTAAGGAGTGAAGAGAGAGGAGGAGGGACTGTATATTTTCTTGTGATATGTTGTTCCCTATTGCTTGGTGTATGACAGGTTGCAACTCCTGACAAATTGCTTGAAGTGATTGTGGTCTGATGGGAACAGTGTTGGTTGGTCTACGAGGTGTTCCAGTTGGTTGCTAGGAGGACAATTGTCTTTGTAGAACCACAAGTGTATTGTTTTATTGTTTTATATATCTGTCTCTCTCTCTCTCTCTCTCTCTCACTCTCTAATCATATATATATGTGATTACTTTGCATTTAATGTTGTTTTAAAGGAAATAAATAAATTATTAAATAAATAAATAATAAAATGCAGTCGTGGGCTGAAGGTTAGGGAGTCAGTCTTGTGACCGGAAGGTTTCTGGTTCGATGAGCAAGGCACCTAACCCCAACTGCTCCCCGGGTGCCATGGATAGGGCTGCCCATTGCTCCGGGCACGTGTGCTCACTGCCCCATAGTGTGTATGTTCACCACTGTGTGTGTATGTGTTTCACTGCACGGATGGGTTAAATGCGGAGGTCAAATTCCACTGTGTGCTAACACGTGTGGCTAATTCTAGCTCTAAATTCTAATTATTCATTTATTTTAGTTTTATTAATTTCCTTCAAAACAACATTAAATGCAAAGTAATGATTATTCAATAGATAGATAGATAGATAGATAAAACAACAATACACGTGCAGTACTACAAAGACAATTGGCCTCCTAACAACCACCTGGAAGACCCCATAGACAAACCAACACGGTTCCCATCAGATCACAATTACTTAAAGGAGCAATTTGTTATATATATATATATATATATATATATATATATATATATATATATATATATATATATATATATATATATAGAGAGAGAGAGAGAGAGAGAGAGAGAGAGATGACGCTAACTACATATGTGCATATGTTAAATGCATATGTTGCCATGCCGCTGCGAAGAGAGTAAATGGAATTCATATATACATATATATTTTTTTCCTGCTTTATGCCACATATCACCGCATATCATCCAGTGTGGGCAGCCTGTCAGGCGGCGGGGAATGATAGCAGCTAATTATGATAAAAAATGCGCATACAGGTCCGTCCAGGACAAAGGTCTGCTCACGCTAATGACAGGCCCGGGTCACTGGAGTGTATTCAGTCTCACTGGAAAGCGGCAGTCATTAATTTGTTGTTAAATTGATTTAGTTCCAATTAATTCATAGTTAATTCAAAGCAGAGATGAGGTTTCTCGCCTCGGGCTAGCTTCGCCTCAGCATTTTGTAGCGCACACTTTTATTTGTGTTCTTTTTAACTGGCAATTTCCCGTCGGTCTGAAGTGCGCGCTCGGTCTTGGCCGGGTATCTTGGTATTCCGCAGCATGTTCCTATCATTACACGTCCAGGAGAAATCACCTTCCACCTGCTCATCAGAGACCATTCAAATATTATGTCTAGGTTAAGCATACGCATGGCTTCGGAGTAATGTGTTTATTCTTGCAGGTGGATCAGTGGGTCACGCTTCAGTTCCAGGTAACGGGTCTCGGTCCGAGGAGAGATATTGGAAGCGCAGCCCCATATTTCCTGTGAGATTTGGGGGATGCGGGTGGAGGAAAACACAAAGAACAGAAGCCTCATCCTGCTGATTTTCATATACAAGGAAGAACAGGCCTGGGCCCAGAACTAAACCCTGGGGCACTCCCCACAGCAGGGATGCCTTCAGACCAGCTCTGAGCAAAGCAGGACCGAGCAATAAGGCTTGTAATGTAAACAGAGAGGAAGGAGAGTCCAGAGAAAGATATACAGGAGCGGGCTCGAGGATGGACCCGCCGGCGGATCGATACGACTCAGTATCCCACGCGCGGTCCCTCATTAATCTTGCCGTCCATCCCGAGCCAGCGGTCTCCGAGGAGGGTGTACAAAGAGAAGCATGCATCATGCTGAAGAGGCACCCGGACAATTTCCACCTAATCACCTCATGCAAGATTCATCTGCTGGGCGGCAGTAGTAGTAGGTGGGGGTGGGGGTGGGTGGGGGGGCGGGGGTAAGCCCTTCAGGCCCAAAGAAACAGCATGCCACTTACAGGATTACCCAGACACTCTCTGCTCACTCACCTGACCGAGCCATCAGCCCACTCTCTCCAAGCACACAAAAGGGAATTGGAATGGAAAACAACTGGGGGAATTAGAAAGAGAAGAGAATCAGAAAGAGGGAGTGAGAATATTAGAGAGAGAGAGAAAGAGAGTGAAGAGATTGAGGGCGCTGAAAGCAATATAATCCCTCATTGTCTTCAGCGAAATGGAACTAGTCTCCAGGTTATTTCTCTCTCGCTCTCATTCGTCCGCTCTATCTCTATTTTTTTCTCCCCCACCATCCCACCGGTGGCTGATGTTTGGGAGTAGAAGCTTTAGGCTCGCACTGAAGAGACCTGGTTTCCCCCCACAGCTACCTGTGTGATACCCCCCCCAAAACAACATCTTTCCGTCTGCATATGCAGATTGATCTCTCTCCTCCGCCTTTGCTCCTGCTAATTACGTCTCGGCTTCTCTCCTGATGAGAAGAGCCGCTGTCAGGCTCTCCGCTGCCATTATAAATCACGGCTCCTCGGGCTTTTGTTTATCTGATTGGACCGGAGAAAAGAAGAGCTCTTTCTATCTGCGGCTCTCGGATCTGCACCGCTGTTCTCTCCTCGCCGAGCCACCGCTGATGCTAATCTACCCACGGCTTTAATCGGGTAGGAAATTTTCAACCAAACCTGAATATCACGGAGAACATTCTGCTCTTGTCTCACCTGACGAGCTGCAGCCAACCCGCCGTAACTCTGACCCGAGATGAGCGGAACCAAAAATTCTATTCGAATATGACTGTAATCTGGAAGAATTGTCTCGGAACCCATCTGCAGCCTGACTAAAATCTGTTTGAGAGTGATTGGAGCGAACAAAGTTTTGTTTTATCTTTAGCCGAAGAGCATTCCGCCTAAAACCTGATTATCTCCAACAGAATTCTGCCCATCTAGCCCAATAAAACTCTTTCAGAACCAGACTATAACTCAATATAATTCTCTGCCAAACTCACTGTAGCCTCTCAACCCAATTATAGCTAACAAACTCTACCTGAACCTGAATGGAGCCTAACAGAATTCACACCTAAATGGAGTGGAGCCCCCAAAAAATCTCTCTTAGCCCAACTACTGCTTACTAAATTCTGTCTTAATCCAACTGGAGCCCAACATTCTTTTAGACCCAATTATAGCCAACAAAAGTGTCTGAGCCCTTAAGTAACACAACAAAACAAAAATTCATCTGTAGCTCCAAAAATTCTCTCTTAATACAACTATAGATAACAAACTCTGTCTTAACCCAACTATAGTTAACAAAACTTCATCTTAACCCAACTAGAGCTAGCTAAACTCCATCTTAAACCAACTACAGCAAACAAAACTCTTGTCTTAAACCAATTATAGGTAACAAAACTGTGTTAACCCAACTATAGCTAACAAAACTCTGTCTTATCTCAGCTATAGCTAACAAAACTCTGTCTTATCTCAGCTATAGCTAACAAAACTCTCTCTTAACCCAACTAGAGCTAACAAAACTATGTCTTAACCCAACTATAGTTAACAAAACTCTCTTAACCCAACTATAGCTAACAAAACTCTCTCTTAACCCAACTAGAGCTAACAAAACTATGTCTTAACCCAACTATAGTTAACAAAATTCTCTATAAACCCATCCATAGTTAAGAAAACTCTGTCTTAACCCAACTATAGTTAACAAAATTCTCTATAAACCCATCCATAGTTAAGAAAACTCTGTCTTAACCCAACTATAGTTAACAAAATTCTCTATAAACCCATCCATAGTTAAGAAAACTCTGTCTTAACCCAACTATAGTTAACAAAATTCTCTATAAACCCATCCATAGTTAAGAAAACTCTGTCTTAACCCAACTATAGTTAACAAAATTCTCTCCTAACTCAAGTATACCTAACAAAATTATCCATGAATCTGACTGGATTCTCGTCCCAGTTTCATCCAACAAAGTGTCTTCTGTGTCAACTTATAGCCCACTTGAATTGGACTTGCACCCGTCAAGTATCTGAGAAACCCTGTGTGAACCTGATGGTACCTGATTGTCCACATCAGGCTTCGACAAGCTCTGTACTTGATTTTTCAGTTCTAACTGCTCCCACTCCTACACAGTCAATCCTGTCTCTACTTGGCCACGTGTTCCGGATGCTTGTGTCTTACCCTCGAATTGAATCCTTTGGCAGGCTGCGGCACATACGGTGGCACGGGGCCAGGGTTACCCCATGCACCAGCCTCAGTCACCACGCTGTGTACACTGACAATTGGCAGAGGACCCGCGATCAAAGCCACTGTTACAATAGCTCTGTTAAATTGCTTTTGAATGTTCAGGAGGCTTGCCAAGGTGGTCCTGAATAAAGCACAGTGGGGGCAAATAGAGTCACCTGAAGAAGAGAGTGTTCTCTTTTTTTTCCAGACCTGCCCCAACTGGCACGGCAGAACAGACGAGGCACCTAAAAGGGGGAAGGGGGGAAAGCCTTGAACGATTCAAGGGGCCCTGGAATATGGCAGGGATTACCGATGCCAATTTAGACCAACGCCATGCGTTTCTTTGTGGGAATAAAGGCCGGATGACTAACGCCGGGTACACGTGACTTGTTCCTTTCTGTACGGCGAACATGTGGTAGATGAATAGCACATTCATCTGGAAGTTAAAAGTCAGTCTGAAGCCGGAGGTTCATTCCGTTCCCATCAGGCGTCTCCGGACCTTAAACAGTTGAAGATTCAGAGCCTCTCATTAACAGGGCTATCGCCGCGTAATTATTTTCTTATGGCGGAGCGGTATTAATAACCCGCCGCTCCTCTGCTGGTCCCCGGCTGCCCCGAGGTGTCAAAACCGCTGCATAATTCTCATTATTAATTCCCCTGCCTCTGTCACGGAGCGTTTACGGGCAACAAATATCCACACCAGAGCCGTTCCCAGCAATATGCTCGCACTCGGGCTCTCTCATAAAGCCGGCGCGGCACCGGAGGGCTAGATCCCCGGTCCGGTGCCAAAGAGTAAACGCACCGACGACGCCTCGTCAATAAGGACCGCCGACGCACGGGGTGCGGCGGCCCGTCATCCGTCGGCACGCCTGCGCGGGCCCCGGTTATCTCCCCACGCAGCTCTCCCCGCGGTGGCGAGCCGAGTAACTGCCGGCGCGCGATTATTGCGCCGGTTTCCATGGCGACGGCGCCCCAAACGCGGGAACAATGCTATTGAATGCCAATCGAAGACCTTTGAAGGAAAAGCAAACGCGCCGTCCGTCCCTGCATGCCAATAGACACCATTTAAATCATAATAATCTATTCTCCAGCTTTTTAGAGGCGACGGCACGCCGAAAAAAAAAAAGAGAGGAGGAAAGAGGCTCCTTTGAACAAGGAGGTAATTGGTTTCCTCAAATCTGCTTTTCTTTTGACACGGCCTACATTTAATTACGGGAGTTTGCGGGAGTAAGGTATCCCTTTGTGTCCCACGTTCGCAGCTTCCGTGGACGTCTTTTGGCTTCGATTCAAAGCGGAGGGGAAGTGGCGATGATTGCAAGTGGAAATTGATGTGGGGGGGACAAAGAAGTGCAGCCACCGAGTGGGAGTTCTAATCGAGGACTATTTGTTTGTCCAAATGGATTAAACCCAAACTTTCCCTGTCCTCACTCTCTCTCGCTCTCTCTCTCGTTCTCTACAGAGACCCTTCCACGGTTGGGTCAATTCGGCGGGGTCTTGAAAAAAGCGCCAAAGCTGTGTACACACACTGATGTTGACACGAGCGACAAACACAACCCCCCCCTTTCACACCCCCCTAAATAATAACCGACAGCCAGTCGAGCGCTTTCCCGTCCAAGCGCCTCCCCGGTTAATTATCAAGCCGGGCTCTGTTGAATCAGGTGTGGCTACAGTGCCGCTTTCGGCTCCGCGCTCCTGCAGGCCCCTCCGGGACCGGACTTGTCCATCCGTGCTCGAAGCGTTTCCCGGCTCGCTCCACATCACCCGGAGTCTCGACCTCGTCTACAAGCCTCAGCGTGCTAGAACTCTCCCCCCTACAGATGTAAACACTACTACCCCCCGGCCCCCCCAGAGCAGCCAATACAGCCAGGCATGCAGAGAGTGTTTCCTACTGCGCCTGCTGGAAAACAAGCCTGGGAAATAAAAAAAAAGGAAAACAGGACTACAACAATCTGGCTGTCAATCACCCGGCATGGGGCCACGTCCGAGGAGGGCTGAGCGCAGCCAATCGACTGTGGCCCCCAGTAGGTGCGGGCGCCAGCGGAGCATCTAATATGGATTATTGTGCTTTGTCGGTTAGAGAGGGCACGGGGCGGGCAGTGGCGGGGGAGCGCTCCCTCGCCTCGCGCTGTCTCAACTCTAAAGTGGCTCTTGACCTCCGGCCAGCCGGGAAACAAAAGAGTCCAGGTCACGGAATGAACTCCTGCCGTGGCCGACAGGTCAGAACAGGTGACCTGAGGGAGTCTTCCGTATGGTCAGACTGGCGTCTGATATACCTGAGCTCCATCACATTCGCTGACTCCCTGCCCGTCTAACTGAATCCCACCGATAGGCTAACAATAGAACGGTCAGAGTGTTTCTGCACACTCATTGTATATATATATATATATATATATATATATATATATATATATATATATATATATATATATATATATATTTTTTTTTTTTTTTTTTTTTTTTTTTTCCCTGGAAGGAAGCAGTATTAATTGAGTAAGTAATGCTTTTACATACAACAGTGTGTTTATTTAACCCTTTCCAAGCTTCTTCTAAACAGGAACTGAAGGAACTGAATACATTCATACACTGGGTGTGTCTCAAACCCTAGTGAGTGTCTAAGTAGGCTGTCTAGGTAGCAGCTGTGTAAGTATCAGCGTTCTCTCCTCATCTCTCCTCATAAAACAGATTACTGAGACGCTCTAGTTAGAGAGAGACTGCGTCACGGCTTGTTCCCGCCCACTGCAGCACGCAACCGGTGGTTTAGCTGGTTGCTAAGTTACCAACCGGCATCCAAAACAATAGCCTGAGGCTTAAAAATCCACTAGCATAAATGCTAATGTCTGGAGTATAAAGTGTAAATGGTGAAGGACTCGTTACAGAGTTGATAATAAAATACTGTTTTGTGTGATTATATGACCAGAAACACATTAAAACTCCAGAGAGAATCAAAATAACTGACATTTTAAAACCACTTCACTGCTCCTAGATTAGCCTGCGCTGCATCATGGGATTGTCTTAGCGGCTGAGGAAGAGTTCGATACTTCTTTAAAATCAGGTGTAAATAAGGTTCCTCAGTAGACAGAATGTTTAAGGTATGTAAGTACTGGGACAGACTACATGTCGGGAGCGCATACTATGGCGTAAAATGCTGCCTATGTAGGAGCTCAGTAGGATTTGAGACACACCCAACATCTGGGGCGTCCAGGAGAAATCTGAAACTACACTCCACAATAAGATATTCATGTTACTTTGTATTGTATTTATGATTATTTACATCTTACATTATTTACATTTACACTTTTTACAAATATTTCTACAGTCTGTAACAGAACAGGTACAGGTAGGTCAATCTGAGACTCTAATCTAGCTTAACTATGCAGTCTTCCATCAGTGTTGCCTGAATGGGGTCCATACAAGACATGGGGCCTAGAGAATATATTTAACTGGTATTCTAGTTATGATCTTATATGTTATTATACAAAGACATAATACAAGACATCATCATTTTTCAAGTTCTGCCAATTTTTTGTTTCCATTATACCACATACCTCCAAACTAGTCTACTGTGTAACCTCACTGTTGTTGGTTACAGGCAGCAGTAAATGACTGCTCACCGGTTCTGATCTGCTTAAACTGGGACTAACACCAGGTTGAGAAGTAAAACTAAATTGCCAAACTGTGAAAAAACTTTGCAGTAATGTAAAGTAATGTAAGCTCGGTAGATAACCGGGGATTATCTTTCATATTGTGTATATAAACTTGAGTGACGTCCCATTCTTAATCCATAGGGTTTAATAGGATGACAGCCCAACCTTTGCAGCTGTGACAGCTTCAGCTCTTCTGGGAAGGCTCTCCACACGGTTTAGGAGAGTGTCTATGGAAATGTTAGTGACCACTAGTGAGGTCAGACACTGACGTTAGACGAGAAGGCCTGGCTCACAGTCTCTGCTCTAATTCATTCCAAAGGTGTTCTATCAGGTTGAGGTCAGGACTCTGTGCAGGACAGTCAAGTTCTTTCACACCAACCTCGCTCCTCCATGTCTTTATGGATGGTCTTGTTTGTGCACTGGTGGGCGGTCATGTTGGAACAGGAAGGGGCCGTCCCCAAACTGTCCCCACAAAGTTGGGAGCATGAAATTGTCCACAGTCTCTTGGTCTGCTGAAGCATTGAGAGTTCCTTTTACTGGAACTAAGGGGCCGAGCCCACCTTCTGAAACACAACCCCACACCATAATCCCCCTCCACCAAACTTTACACTCAGCACAGTGCAGTCAGACAAGTACCGTTCTCCTGGATACCGCCAAACCAATCAGTCAGTCAGATTACCAGACTCCACGTCTCCACTGCTCTAGAGTCCAGTGGCGGCGTGCTTTACTCCACTGCATCCGACGCTCTGCATTGTTCTTGGTGATGTAAGGCTTGGATGCAGCTGCTCAGCCATGGAGACCCATTCCATGAAGCTCTCTACGCTCTGTTCTTGAGCTGATCTGAAGACCACATGAAGTTTGGAGGTCTGTAGTGATGGACTCTGTAGAAAGTTGGTGGTCTCTGTGCACTATGCTCCTCAGCATCTGCTGACCCCGCTCTGTCATTTTACATGTTCTACCACTTGGTGTCTGAGCTGCTGTCGTTCTCAATCACTTCCACTTTGTTAGAACACCACTGACAGTCCACTGTAGAATATTTAGTAGTGAGGAAACTTCACCACTGGACTTGTTGTACAGGTGGTGTCCTATCACGGTACCACGCTGGAGTTCACTGAGCTCCTGAGAGAGACCCACTCTTTACTAATGTGTGTAGAAGCAGTCTGCATGACCAGGTGCTGGTTTTATACTCCTGTGGCCATGAAAGTGATTGGAACAGCGTACAGCTGTTCACACCTGGCACTGCCATGGATCTCTACTGCCACTGGCTGCATTTCTTGTCACACAGATATGTCCCATGAGTCCTTGCGCCTGTAAATGTATGAGCTGTTACAAGCAACTATACGGTTTCTCCACTTTCTCTGGAGTGAAGATGCAGATTAAGGTGGTATTCTGATAGATGTTATGTGGTGACACTCACTGCAGGCCTGAGATACAATTGACGTCATTTACACTCCAAGATGTGTGAACGGGGGTCAAAAACCTGTTCACTCTTTACTTTATAGCCCACTGTAGATGCTACATATATACATAACCAGCCTCTGGCTTACATTCAATTAGTTATCTATTAAATCCACCTTAACTTCTAACCATCTAACCATCAGTGTTCTAATTCCAGATGGAGACAGTGCTTACAGAACCAAGTGGAGGAGATGGAGGTGAAGAACCAAGTGGAGGAGATGGAGGTGAAGAATAGAGTGGAGGAGGTGGAGGCAGTGCATGAAGAACAGAGTGGAGGAGATGGAGTTGGTTGGTGGTTAGTGGACCTCGATACCGAGGAGCTCCACAATGTCTGTGGTTTACTGTCCTGTGGAGTGGGGGAGATGGAGGTATAGAAGAAAGTGGGGGAGATGGAGGTGAAGAAAAGAGCGGAGGAGATTGAGGTAAAGAACTAAGTGGATGAGATGGAGGTGATGAACAGAGTGGAGGAGATGGAGGTGAAGAACAAAGTGGAGAAGATGGAGGTTAAGAACATAGTGGAGGAGATGGAGGTTAAGAACAGAGTGGAGGAGATGGAGGTAAAGAACAGAGTGGAGTACATGGAGGTGAAGAAGCGAGTGGAGGAGATGGAGGTGAGGAACAGAGTGGAGGAGATAGAGGTGAAGAAGCGAGTGGAGGAGATGGAGGTGAGGTACAGAGTGGAGGAGATGGAGGTGAGGAACAGAGTGGAGAAGATGGAGGTGAAGAATAGAGTGGAGGAGATGGAGGTGAGATGTTACAGTAGATGTTGGAGGTGATGTTGATGTGATGGAGAGGTTGGAGCTGAACTGAAAGATGAGCTTCTATCGAGCAGCAGATTAAGAACCACCAAGAAAACAAACCACCACATACTAAAGTGTTGAGCTACAACTGGTGTGTTGGCGGTTGGTGGACCTCGATACCGAGGAGCTCCACAACGTCTGTGGTTTACTGTCCTGTGGATCAACCAGCAACCAACACTCAACTCCACCCCTCTCGTCATTAACGTTACGCTGTTTACTTACCGTTACATACACTTTTTAATCTATCACCAGTGTTCACCCCCAGATCACCCTTACACACTACAATACTCACCCCTACTGACCACCAGTGTTCACCCCCAGATCACCCTTACACACTACAATACTCAACAATACTCACTCCTACTGACCACCAGCACCATCAGCTCAGCTTCTCCTTCACCAGTTCTCCTGTTTCCACCTTAAATGGAGCTGCAGGTACGCTCTGGCTCCTGCTGCACTGTTTAAGGTGGAACAGGAAAACTGGTGAATGAACTGCTTCACCCTCGTGTGTTCGGTAGGAGTGAGTATTGTAGAGTGAACAGTTGGTCTGGGGGTGATGTGACTGATCACTGGTGAGAGATTTCAAACTACAGATACCAGAAAAACTGGAGCAGGAACTTCAGTCTCTTGATAGAAGCTCCTTGTGGGTTCTCAGTTAAACTAGTTTTGAGGGTTATAGCGCCCCCTATGTGGAAACCACTTACTGCCTTCCAGCTGCAGCTCACACTATAGCAATGCAGTGATGTGATTTCACTCGCAAATAACTCCTTGCACCTTTTGAAAGAGAGAAGTATGGGTAGATGGTCTTTGGGGGGCTATCCATAAAAAAGTGAGACCAAAAATTGGAGCCTTTACAGGATTTTAGCCAACATTCTGTAAGGCGTGCCCAGGAGTGCATTGGTGGGCGTGTTTGGCAGAGTTTGGTTACCCTTGCCAAGCATAGTAATGAAGATAACCACTGATTGATTACATGCAGTCCTCTCTGGAGTCAGATGACCTCCATAAAAACAGCCTCGCCCTAAAACTACTGATAACACTACATTCCTGTGGAGGACCACTTGAGAGCACAGGCTAACGAGAGCTCCGCCTACCTGCCTTGGACTTGCTCTGCTACAGACCAGGCTATAGTGTAGTACACTGTAGTACACAGTATTGGCATGTACTATGAATTACTCTGTAACAGTAGAAACACCTGCCGAACTAAAACCCCAACCAATCCCTATGCGCTCACCCAAATCCAATAGTGTGTGTGTGTGCATGATGCTTGTGTGCATTCCCATGGTTTCCAGTGTGCATGTGTGTGTGCGTTCCATCTGTTTCAGCAGCGTGGGAGCTCGCAGTAATGAGCTGTGTCTCGGCTCCGTGAGTCGGCTTTACCCATCTGCCCACACGCGGCTCAGGTCAGTGTGGAGCCCGGCACATGTACAAACACCTACTCTCCGGTCTCCATGCATTCACTCACACCACTGCTCCATCTGTACGCCGCGCTCCACCATAGCAGACACTCGGTAGGACCTTTCTTACACCCCTCACCAAACGCTCATTGAGGCTTTTGCTTCAGTGATTGAGTTTTAATGGAAGACATATGAGTCTAAAACTGAGTCATATACTGAGCTTAAAATCTGATACTGGAACAAGTACATGGCTTACGGACCTTGATTAGGTCTGTCTGGGCGTGGCCTAATATGCAGATGAGTATGTGATGATTGACAGGACTCAATCTAATACTGATCAGTGTCGGAACTAAACAGAAAATGATCTATATAGCGCCGATGTCCAAAGAGAAACGCTTTTCGATTTTTGTCAATTTTCATTTTTCCATGTCATTTGAATGCGACAGCTGCTGTTTATATGGTGTACAAATTTCAGGGTGAACCGGCCAATAGAAATGCTCCAAAATAGCCAGGAAACATTTCTGGTTCCGTTGACATTTTGAAGATACAGATAAAGTGGTATTACAGTGACTCACTATCATCTCTTCAGGTAGTAAGTGGTACTACAGTGTCTCATTAACACCTTTTCAGGTACAAAGTGGTACTACAGTAACTCAGTATCACCTCTTCAGGTACAAAGTGGTACTACAGTAACTCAGTATCACCTCTTCAGGTACAAAGTGGTACTACAGTAACTCACTATCACCTCTTCAGGTACAAAGTGGTACTACAGTGACTCACTATCATCTCTTCAGGTACAAAGTGGTACTACAGTGACTCACTATCACCTCTTCAGGTACAAAGTGGTACTACAGTGACTCACTATCACCTCCTGAGGTTCAAAGTGGTACTACAGTGACTCACTATCACCTCTTAAGGTATAAAGTGGTACTACAGTGACTCACTATCACCTCTTGAGGTACAATGTTGTATCACAGTGACTCACTATCACCTCTTGAGGTACAATGTTGTATCACAGTGACTCACTATCACCTCTTCAGGTACAAAGTGGTACTACAGTGACTCACTATCACCTCTTCAGGTACAACGTGGTATCACAGTGACTCATTATCACCTCCTCAGGTACAAAGTGGTACTACAGTGACTCACTATCACCTCTTTAGATACAAAGTGGCACTACAGTAACTCACTATCACCTCTTTAGATACAAAGTGGTACTACAGTGACTCACTATCACCTCTTCAGATACAAAGTGGTACTACAGTGACTCACTATCACCTCTTCATGTACAAAGTGGTACTACAGTGGCTCACTATCACCTCTTCAGATACAAAGTGGTACTACAGTGACTCACTATCACCTCTTCAGATACAAAGTGGTACTACAGTGACTCACTATCACCTCTTCAGATACAAAGTGGTACTACAGTGACTCACTAATACCTCTTCAGATACAATGTGGTACTACAGTGACTCACTATCACCTCTTCAGATACAAAGTGGTACTACAGTGACTCACTATCACCTCTTCAGATACAAAGTGGTACTACAGTGACTCACTATCATTTCATCAGGTATAAAGTGGTACTACAGTGACTCACTATCATCTCTTCAGGTACAAATTGGTACTACAGTGACTCACTATCACCTCCTGAGGTTCAAAGTGGTACTACAGTGACTCACTATCACCTCTTAAGGTATTAAGTGGTACTACGGTGACTCACTATCACCTCTTCAGGTACAAAGTGGTACTACAGTGACTCACTATCACCTCTTCAGATACAAAGTGGTACTACAGTGACTCACTATTACCTCTTCAGATACAATGTGGTACTACAGTGACTCACTATCATTTCATCAGGTATAAAGTGGTACTACGGTGACTCACTATCATCTCTTCAGGTACAAATTGGTACTACAGTGACTCACTATCACCTCCTGAGGTTCAAAGTGGTACTACAGTGACTCACTATCACCTCCTGAGGTTCAAAGTGGTACTACAGTGACTCACTATCACCTCTTAAGGTATTAAGTGGTACTACAGTGACTCACTATCACCTCTTCAGATACAAAGTGGTACTACAGTGACTCACTATCACCTCTTTAGATACAAAGTGGTACAAGGTACAAATTAGTACTACAGCTCGGAACCAAGTCTTCCAGGTGGTTATTAGGAGTCATAGACTTGGGGAAACTATTATTTTGGCTCATGTATATAATCTAATCTGAGCAAGTTATATTCAGGAACAATTTTGCCAAGAAAATTAAAGAAACGAAGGCTGCTCTCTGACTTTAACACTGTCCTGGTACATGTAAGCATCCATCTACTGAAAGCACACGCCAGTGAGCAGAAGCAGATGCTAAAAACAGAGCACTGGTGCCTAAAGCAACTGTTCTCTTTGCACTGTGCTGTTTGACTTGATCTCCAACAGTCCAACTCATGATCTTCCCAAGTCTGGTGCACAAACATCCTGGGTATTGGCTTACTGGGTGAGTGTTTACATGAATACGTCGAGCTAAACGGTACGAACCTACTAATAGCAACATTAAACGAGCTTCCGCTTCCGAGCTTCATAATCATTAGCTTTGGAAACGTATCTGAAATTGATTGTTCCAAAAAACAAGGCATTGCTTGTGTTTGCAGTAATTTGCTGTACAAGCTGACGGAGGAAATAAAATAAATATGGACGGTTAATCAGCGAATGTAGTTCTCATTATGGCACATCTATAAAAGCAAGCGCTCATTAGCGGCACTACTAGATGGTGATGAATTAGTCATTAGATAGCTCGGTTAGCGCCACAGTTCTAATATGATTATGATTTAGCGACGGCGTTTCCAGGATATTTTCCAAGCGTTTTCTTTTTTTTTGGCTTTCGCTCCCGTCGCCCTCGCTGCTGCCGTTATCTAAGCGGCTGCTAAAGAGCAAAACAACGCCGGAGTTCTTTTTTTTTTTTTTTTATTCCCCCGTAAAAGCTTTGCTACAAACATGCCGAGGGGCGGTTGGGGGATTCTACACGGATGCAGCTTCTAACCTGCAGCCTGCTGCAACGTGCAGTTCCCTTTAGTTGATACGGGAAGAAGATCCCGCGAGTTGCGCTGCCTAATGGGCGCCGCCCGCTCCGTCTTCAGGGAGCCCAGTCCCGTTCAGTGAAGAGCAGCACGGCATGGTACAGCACGGCGAGGGGCTTTAATCTCTTACCCAGCCAGAGCCTTCAACACCCCCCCCCCCCCACCCCCACCCCCTGCCATAAATCAAGCAACACATACATCCAGAGACTCTATTTCATTTGGGCACTACCTCGAGCTCAGGTGCAGCCTCGACTTCGTTTTTCCGAGAAGTACAAAAGGCAAAATGATCCAAGAGGGAAAAAAGAAGATAGAAATAAATAAATAAATACACAAATATATAAATAAATAAAAATAAAAGATGGTTTGTTGGAAACACAGGCGGGTAAAACAAGTCCCGCTGTGGAGAAGCTCTAAGAGCTGCCCTAAATACTTTCATTTGTGGTTCCATCTGCTTCCAATTTACGGGGCCTCGCCGCCTCGATCAATACTGCTTTGTTATTGTGTTGATTTGTGTTTTGTAAGGCTTTGATTATTGTTTCTGTTTTATGACACTCAAAAAGCTTTGCACACCTGATAATTGCTCACTCCAGAGTGCTTCACAACCGGTTACGCTTTAGAGTAAGTGGACAGTTCCTGTGTAGTTACTGTGCAAGTACTATATAATAATTATTATAATATTAAAACCACCACTCACTGTCCACTGTATCAGCTCCACTGACCATACAGGACCTCCACTCACTGTCCACTGTATCAGCTCCACTGACCATACAGGACCTCCACTCACTGTCCACTGTATCAGCTCCACTGACCATACAGGACCTCCACTCACTGTCCACTGTATCAGCTCCACTGACCATACAGGACCTCCACTCACTGTCCACTGTATCAGCTCCACTGACCATACAGGACCTTCACTCACTGTCCACTGTATCAGCTCCACTGACCATACAGGACCTCCACTTACTGTCCACTGTATCAGCTCCACTGACCATACAGGAGCTCCACTTACAGACTGTAGTTCATTTGATTCTCTGTATACTTTATTACTCTGTTCTTTAATGATCAGGACCCCCACAGGACCACCACAGAGCAGATACTATTAGACACTCCTACTACTTGCTGGTCCACCTTGTAGATGTAAAGTCAGAGACAGTAGCTCATCTGCTGCTGCACAGTTTGTGTTGAGGTGAAGGTAGTGTTACAGTTTACCTGTACACAGGTAGGTGAAGGTAGTGTTACAGTTTACCTGTACACAGGTAGGTGAAGGTGGTTTTACAGTTTACCTGTACACAGGTAGGTGAAGGTAGTGTTACAGTTTACCTGTACACAGGTAGGTGAAGGTGGTGTTACAGTTTACTTAGTGTAACCCACTATACTATACTAACCACATATTGGTTTACATGATAGGAAGCAATTTAATGAGAATTCTTGTCTGGAACAGCCTGAACTTCTAATTATCAGATCATCTCCTGCTTTTCTGAGACCTCCTGCACAAACAGCAGATCATAAACAAGCAGAAACTCCACAGTCTGCTTAAAACCACACTAGCACGCTGCGCTCATGACCAAGTGGGAGTTGGGACCTTTCTGACTTCCAAGAAGGAAAAACATCATTTGAACCTTCCTTGAACTCGTAGTTTCCACCCAAGTCGAGTGTTTTGAAGGCACCAGCGTCTCTGAGTTGTTAATCACTGATGTGGCTGCAGCACTAGAACAAGAATAATATCAGATTTTAAACGATATTCTGAATGTCTCTGTGTGTGTCCTGTAAAGGCTGTTTGAGATTATTATTATTATTGTTATTATTATTATTATTATTTATTATTATTATTAATTAACAGTCTTTTTTATAGCCAAGAATAAATGTTTATAATCAAACTATGCAGGTCATAGAGACATCTCTGGTAAAAATGCAGCACTGCATGCAATATATATGAACCGGAGTTTCTTAACCCTTTAATTTCACACAATAGGGGACAGTGGATTATTATAATTGAGTATTTCTATTGGTCCAATTGTCATGATATTTTCGCACAGTGTAAACGGCAGCTATCGTGTTCAAAAATGGAGATATACTCTTAACATGAGAATATATGATAATAGTAATTATTGCATTAAACACTGAGACATTTCTCTTAAATATAATTTATATATATGACTACTTACACACATTTCCAGAAAAATACCTGCTGCTAAAACACTGTATTAACCAAACACTGTATTTGGTTACTGTAATTACAGCTGTCAAGCACCTGGACATTCAGACTGCTTCTACACACATTGGTGAAAGAGTGGGTCTCTCTCAGGAGCTACAGTGATAGGACGCCACCTGTGTAACAAGTCCAGTGGTGAAGTTTCCTCACTACTAAATATTCCACAGTGGACTGTCAGTGGTGTTCTAACAAAGTGGAAGTGATTGAGAATGACAGCAACTCAGACACCAAGTGGTAGAACACGTACAATGACAGAGCAGGTCAGCTGATGCTGAGGAGCATAGTGCACAGAGCTCACCAACTTTCTACAGAGTCCATCACTACAGACCTCCAACCTTCATGTGGCCTTCAGATCAGCTCAAGAACAGAGCGTAGATAGCTTCACGGAATGGGTCTCCATGGCCGAACAGCTGCATCCAAGCCTTACATCACCAAACACAATGCAGAGTGTCGGACTCTAGAGCAGTGGAGCTCTGGAGTGACCAATCACGCTTCTCAGTCTAGAAATCCAATGAACAAGTCTGGGTTTGGCGGTATCCAGGTGAATGGTCTTTGTCTGACTATATTGTGCCGAGTGTAAAGTTTGGTGGAGGGGGGATTAAGGTGTGGGGTTGTTGTTCAGAAGGTGGGCTCAGCCCCTCAGTTCCAGTGAAAGGAACTCTTAATGCTTCAGCAGACCAAGAGACTTTGGACAATTTCATGCTCCCAACTTTGTGGGAACAGTTTAGGGACGGCCCCTTCCTGTTCCAACATGACTGCCCACCAGTGTCCAAAGCAAAACCATCCATAAAGACATGGAGGAGTGAGTTTGGTGTGGAAGAACTCGACTGGCCTGCACAGAGTCCTGACCTCAACCTGATAGAACACCTTTTGGGATGAATTAGAGTGGAGACTGAGAACCAGGCCTTCTCGTCCAACATCAGTGTCTGACCTCACTAATGGTCAAAAATTCCCATAAACACACTCCTAAACTGTGTGAAGAGCCTTCCAGGAGAGTTGAAACTGTTATAGCTGCAAAGGTTGGGCTGCCATCATATTAAACCCTCTGGCGATATAGTGCAAGTTTTATGTTGCACCATTTGGTCCTGTAGGAACATTGGTTCGTTTCACTGTTTACTTCTATATGACTAAAATGGCGAAGCCTAATGAAAGTTTAAATATTGAAAAACACAGGAGGATTCTTGAAAAACTGTAAAATTAAGATTTTTTGTATCAAACCACACGTCTATGTATTGTTTTTTGGCACCATATTAAGGCTGAATTGCCAAAACCAGCATCCACTTTTAAACCAAGTGAAGCGCCAACCAATCAGCTCTTTATTCCAACTGTAAACACTTTTCAGAGAGTTTCATATGAACCCAGCAGCCAAACCAGTGCTAACCAACTGTGAACAAGCATTTTCTTCTCTGACCCCAAATAGCTGCAGTTGCATGAATGCTTATAAGTGGGAGGTATGAGATTCCAAATTCCGAGCTCCCGGTGGGGCTGCTTAGTCTAGGCTACTGGGAGACGTCAGAGCTCTGGAGAAGCTATAATTCTCCAAGTGGGAATTACGAGTTGGCTGGCTGTTCAAATGGATTCTTGCCACTTGGAAGCTGGAAATTTCCTAATTGCGATCATATCCAATATCCAATCTAATGACTAGATTCAGCATATATATATATATATATATATATATATATATATTCATGCTATTTTCCATGACAACACTGTGACGGCCATCTTTGTTTACTTTGTGTTAGAACTTCCGGTGCGACCGCGCACATGTTGATACTAATTACAAGCAAAACAATAATAAACATATAAAATGACTAGAATAACATGTTCAGTTAGAGGGAGTCAGTAATTGGAAGAAGATGAAAACTTGTCTTGAACTACAGAGTTACGAACACAGCCCAGAAAATCAGAGTGTTGGGGGGCCGCCTTCCAAAGAAGACCACCTGCGTCTATGACTGAAGCTCTAAATTTAAAACATCCACCCAAACCTCCGTATGTCTGCTCTTACCATTCTGTGGAGGAGAACCAGCACCAGAGCTTCCTTATCCAGAGAACTGTCTCGCTTATGAAGCTCAGAGGAAGCAGACGTGTCGGTGCTGGTGAGTCTATCAGTTCAGTAACTGTTCTCTGATCAGTGTCCACCGCGCTAGGCTATCTGGACTGTAACTAACACCCACGCAGAGCGGCTCGGGCAGCTGGCTGGACTTGGGTTTAACCGGCTTTCAGAAATATAAACTCACCGTCTGTGTGTAGGAGGACACGCCCCCCTTTCCACTGTGCAGGTACTGATACGCTTCAGTACTTTTATAGTTTTTTATTACTGAACCGTCTACACCTTCCGAGAGTACAGAGTAATTAAACATGTCTCCATAAGTAACCTCAGACCACCTTCTCATATTACCCACCCACTGTGTTACTAACCTCAGACCACCTTCTCATATCACCCACCCACTGTGTTATTAACCTCAGACCACCTTCTCATATCACCCACCCACTGTGTTATTAACCTCAGACCACCTTTTCATATCACCCACCCACTGTGTTAATAACCTCAGACCACCTTCTCATATTACCCACCCACTGTGTTATTAACCTCGGAGGAGACAGTGTTGTCCCATTCTAACTTCTTACTGTCTCTCTGGTCTCCTCCCATGTAACTGTATTCATTTTAGTTAGCTGAGCGGAAGTTCTAACACAAAGGTGGAAGAAACACATGCTTGAAAGTGGGTGTGGCCAAATACTGTGAATATAGCTCCACCCATTCAAACATCAATGAAGCTTCAGCTGTAGCATTATTGCTTAAGAAGTCCACCAATCTTCACCAGGTCCCAAAGGAAGTCCAGTATTTACAGTGACCGGCCAACAGCTATCATATATAAACAATTTATATAATGCTTAAGGATGCTTTTCCATCAGACTCAGTTCCTACAGTCTGGAATCCTTGATATAGAGTCACACAACTAGTCTGGAAAGAGTCTCAAAGACCACAAATGTCCTCAGCCATGAAAAGGTAGCAGTTTCCTGCAACACCTCCAGACCAGGCAGCTTCATAGCCACAATGCAGCATCACCCAAATGGACGGTCCAGGAATCCAATGTTGTGCTGATCATAGATGCTGGCAAACACAACTGGTCCAGGCAGTCCACATCAAACCAAAATCAAATTTATTTGTATAGCGCTTAACAAGTGATGTCGTCCCAAAGCAGCTTTACAGGAAGACTCACAAGGGGGGGGACCCTTCCTCCTCTGATCCAGTACAGATAGTGGCTGTACCACCATATACTTCTGTTCAGCTGCTTAGGGGTGCTTCTATAATCATAATATGATATAACTAAGATAAACTGCAGCACAGATGAAGAGCCGTGGTAGTAATGAGGACAGTTAATGAAGGTAAAAGGTTGGTGGTAACTAATTAAGAGTCCATGTTCATTTCAGAAGTCTATAATGAAGGTTAGGCAGCTAGTTTGAGGCTACATAGCTGGTATGACATCTGCAAGACAGGGTAGCATCACTTAGTCAGCCAGTGAAAAGGCCTTAAAGCTGCGGCGTACCGATGCTCATGGATATTGCCGACCACCACCGAACATCACCCAAACAGCCGGGCCAGGCAGCCACGTAGCCGCGATGTAGCATCAAACAGCCGCCCAGTCCAGGCAGCCTCACAGCTGTGATGCACTGTCACCCAAACAGCCGGGCCAGGCAGCCACGTAGCATCGCTTCATCAGCCAGGCTAACAGGCCTGCGGTGTGGAGCTGCTCATGCATACTGCCGACCACTATCAACACAGCTTCATCCAAACAGCCGGGCCAGGCAGCCACGTAGCCGCGATACACTGCCAACCAAGCAGCCGGTCCAGAGCGCATCATAGCTGTGATGTAGCATCGGTCAGTCAAAGAAGTCTTTGAGCCACAAGTGGAAAATCTCTCGGGCAGCAGAGAAACACGACACACACACAGATACACCACACCATATTTCACCAGAGGACTTACAAACACTACACACTACTACTGCTGGAGCCTAGTTCATAGAATCCTTCACTCAGTTACAACACAGCAGCACACACTGGGTCTGCACACACTCAGCATTTAACACATCTGTACAGTGAAATACCCACATACACACACATACTAGTGAACACACACACTAGGGGGCAGTAAAACACCCACATATACACACACTAGTGAACAGGCACACTAGGGGGCAGTAAAACACACATATACACACACACACTAGTGATCACACACACTAGAGGGCAGTAAAACACACACACTAGTGAACACACACACTAGAGGGCAGTGAAACACACACATACACACACACACTAGTGAACACACACGAGGGGGCAGTGAAACACCCACATATACACACACACTAGGGGGCAGTGAAACACCCACATGTACACACACACACACTAGTGAACACAAAAAAGAAGGGGCAGTGAAACACCCACATATATACACACACACACACACACTAGTGAACACACACTGGGGGTAGTAAAATTCACACACTAGTGATTACACACACTAGGGGGCAGTAAAACACCCACAAACACACACACACACTAGTGAACACACGCTCGGGAGCAGTGAAAAAGTCACATGCACACGCACACACACACTGGGGAGCAGTGAAACACCCAACTACACACACATACTAGTGAAAACACACAGGGGAGCAGTGAAAAACCCACATATACAAACAAACTAGTAAACACAAACAATAGGGGGCAGTGAAACACCCACATGCA
>CM038720.1:4376388-4446388 GCA_021613375.1 Megaleporinus macrocephalus | reverse complement strand
CACTTTCTTCGCTGCTCCACGATCTTACTGCTTGGCATTTGGGTCCATTGACCTCAGACCGGGTAGCTCACCTGGTTAAGGCTTCTTAGTGAAGCACAAGAAATCTGGGTTCAAACACCTCCTTAGGTGGGTCACCATTACAGGTTAGTTCTCTGTGGGCTGTGTGTGGAGGTGTCAAGCTTGCTGGTAGGCGGCCACTAAGGACTGTGCTTCGAGATGATGTCACCGTGTAACAGAGAAAAGGGCTGGAATCCCAATAAGGCCTTTCAGGCAACAGTGGTTGCAATAGGATGCAGTTTCTCCCTCTGCCGTGTACCTTTGGGCTTTAGAACTTGGCAGAACTCGTACATGCACAAAAAGCTGCAACACTAAAGGAAAGAGATAAAAGGGAAAACATAATAGGTTCAGACAAAAATGAGTCCACAGTCCTCAGCATCACTGAAGGTGTTAGAGGCTACTTGGACGGTAAAGAGCACAAAATGTTAACCCAGAATTCTATGTTTTCCAACTTTGGGGATGTTATTATATTTAAAAAGCTTTTTTTACTCAGTAAAACACTATCATTTAAATATTCTATCAGTATTAATAGAGTAAGTAGTGCTTTTACAAACATCAGTGTGTTTATTTAACTCTTTCCAAGCTTCTCCTAAACAACCCAGTATTATTTACAGTTCTCATCTAATACCTGCTTTCACTGCTCAGTACTTCATTAAGCTAAATCAAGATTGCTGCTGAAGGAACTGAACACATTCGTACAATGTCTGGGGCGTCCAGGAGAAATCTGGAACCTAACTTTGTTCTTCAAACTGGAGCTCAAGAACTGATCTACTTCTCTCACAATAAGATATTCATGATACTTTGTATTGTATGTATGATTATTTACATCTGTTTTAATGATACCTGGTGGTGAAAACATACACTTATTGATAAGATGAAGATTTTTAAACAGTCAGCTTAGGTGCCCCAAATGTTTGTTTTGTTTTTTTTTGTTTTTTTTTTTCCGTTTGTGTGGTCTCTAAACCTCTGCACTGTATTGTTTTTCAATAGAACTGAATACACTTACAGACTATTTGTGGCTATTAGTCCTGGGAACACAATGAGTAGCAGCTTTCCTGATATGCAATGAATCTACAAAGAGGAAACACTACGCTTGAGTATTCCATTATTTAAGCTCTTGCATACTTTATTAAATTGTAAGGTACTGGTGTGGTAGCATTGCCACCTTCACACTGAAGCCTTTAATTGGCACACAAAGGCTTTCTGAACTACTGCTAGAAGCCCGCTCTGAATTCTAGCAAAGGCTTCAATCATTTATTGATGATGACCGGATGCACCAGCGTTGGATTCCTCACCTTCACTGTCTTTCTTCTGTTTACCTGGTGGACTTCTAGCCTGATCCGTGGTCCAAAAATAGAACCCCTGTATTTAATATGCTGCTCTAATAAAGACAGTGACTCCCGGCACACCAACGAGGCCCGAGCTTTCTTGAACGACATTGTACATATTGGCTTTCGCCGTCCATCAATTATCATTCAGCCAAGTCAAATGTTGACTCTGGAATACAGGGTGGCTATCAGTGGCTTACGTCGCGAAGAGGACCTGTTGGAATGAACCGGACGGTGCCGACGCAAACTGAGGCATTATATCAGTCGTTCAGCGTTTTTCCATTGTTATGCCGGTGATGCATTCGGGAAGATCACGGTGGGAAATATTGATGTTTCCCAAGGTAAGAGAGTTAAGAGGCGCTACGGTACGGCACAGCGTGGCTGCACTTCTGATTCTGCAAACATACTGAGTCATAGAATAACCCAAGCGGGCGTCCATTTACATAGCATTTGAGAAAACTGAACTGAGCGCTTATCTCGTTGCGTTAAGTCCTTTGCTTTTATTTCTGTTTATTTTTTTTATTTTTTCTTTCCGAGGCTGTTCCGCTCATTCTGAAAGTGAGTCAGTGAGTGAAAACGATCCCACGGCGGAAAAAGATGAGAAACGGTTCCCCTCGGTCAATCGCGAGGGTGCGGAGTGGCTGAATTTAATTAGCAGCCGACTGGACGCAACAGCTCCAAACATGGCCGTGTTGATGTGTTATGCTTTAATGGGCCTCGCTGCGTCTCAAGCAGCGCAATAACTAATGCGGCCTGCCGCAGCCACTCTGACAGCTCTCTCAATCAGGCTGGCCGGGCGCTGGGGAAGCGGCTGCATGGTCGTGAGCCAATGGCGCTTTAATGGTGTAGGGCCTGGAAATTTGGTGGCCTGATAAGAGTCCGCTTAAACACCACCTCATCCTGATGACCAACAGCTAGAGGCTCAATAAAACCTCCAAACCTGCCGCCAAACCTAAATGCTGGACCTGTGGAAGAGTGTGGGTTTGCAGGGATGCCACAGTACTCCATGGCCTGGAGTCCTGGAGATCATCACTGGCCTCAATGAATGGTATCAAGGGTGTAGGAGAGGGTCTGACATTGGGTTGGACACATTTGGTAATATGAATCAAAGCCTACCCTATCCTCTAAAATATAGCCTGTAAGCTGATTCCACTGTAGGTAAGGTAGTAAATCACTGTATGTATAGTGACGTAGGACAACATTTGTGGAATTACAGTAAATTACAAATAAATAAACAAAATACAACATTATCTGTGCGTCTGATTATTATTAGATAAATCCAATTAAAGACCACTTTACAAACTAAACAAGATACTCACATTACATAGTACAGTTGTTAGAAAACTTTTAAATTATACATACTGGATTATATACACATATAACAAAAAAATACTATTTTCTTTGAAGCATAATTCTAAAATGAAATGATAAAGAAATGTATGTTGAGGTTTCCTGACTAGACAAGACTAACATTAAAGTTAGACAGTAAGGCTGTGTCCCAAACAGCACCTCTGGAACATTACATACTGCACTACTGACAGCACTTCTAACGATGGCGTCCTTTTATTTATTAATTAATTAATTAATTAATCGTATTTATTATATTTTATTTTTTTACGTATGTAGTGTAGTAGCAGTCTGCAGTTTGGGGCGTGGCCAGAGAGTAATGTAATTTTACGTTTCAGAGTGCTTTCTGACTAAAGTTAATACAAACCCTAGTCTGTTGCCATAACAACACATTATACTAAAGCTGTTCTGTTGCAGTATATATGGTCAGCGTTGCTGTTCATTGCTCTCATCACTGACCTCACGCTTAAAGTTGGCGTGAGCTACCCGGCGCTCCAGCGAGGCGAGAGCTCGGGTCAGTGAAGCTGCTGACTGCAGGATATTTCTGAACAGGCTTCTCAACACAAGCCTTAACACAGTGAAGGACCTAGACCATCTAACAACCAAAGCCAGTTGCCAGTTTTAAAATAAAACTTTTTGAAACAGTTTCCGCTTTTTCTATAGTTGAATTTTTGGGTGGGACAAATCTACCTGTTTCTGATATTGGGTGGGACGCGTCCCCCCATCCCCCCCGGTTCCTACGCCAATAAATGGTATTATGGAATTACCATCTTCAATCTTCTTAACTGGGGTTCTGCTTTAAGTACACCCATCTTTCCAGACATCAGCTATATTTTTATGACAGCTACACCGAGCAGGGCTCAAATCTTCATACCATCTCGACAACGTCAACAATTGCGAATCTTAAGTTAGATTCATCAATGACCTTCTCATTCCACCGTAAATGGTAGGAGCAGTTACATATTGGCACCTCATAAGAATTTCACATAAGAAGCCAAGCTTTACTAAGGAGGACGTTGATGGGATTGCATGGAGATCCAGATAAGAAGCCTCGCTCTACCTTCCATCTGGGAACGTAAATGTACCAGCCAATCTAGAGACCTCGTCATTTTTCAAACTGGCTTTGGGTTCGGCTATTTCAGAATGTGGAACAGAACCTTAGGACAGCTAAGCGCCATGTTCGGACCACCTGTATGGTCAATTGGTTACAGTCACTGGCCACCAGCATCCAATGATAAGAGAATCACCACAGCAGTATATAAAGAGTGTGGGGTCGTGGGTGAAACACAACACAGTACGCCAAGCAATAAGATCAGGCTTGAAACATCATAATTTATTGGAAAAACCATCAGCCTATTTTCAGCATTTCAACTTGAGTGGTGTTCCAACGTCTCCAACCGGACCTGGGGTAAAAACTCTTCTTGCAAGAAGCTGATGGACGCAATATCCACTGGTGTATGTATCTGTTAACTTTCTTCTTCAAGTGTTTTCACCTATTAGGGTCAACTTCTAGAAACAGTAATGCCTTCAAAACCTCAAATTGCATAAATTCACTGATTCCCACGTAGAACTAAGTTTAAAAAACTCCAAACAACCATGTTTTCCTGTATATTCTTCTTGCGACTACACTAATTGCATATAATCAAATCAGAAGACCACACCAGGGGTCACTCCTGTTGATCAGAACAGCCAACTGAGGCTACAATTCGCATAGGCTCACCAAAATTAGACAATGACGATTGGAAAACCTTGCCTGGTCTAGACATTTGGATGGTCAGGTCAGAACTTTGCGTGAACAACATGAAATCATGGATCCATCCTGCCTTTTATCAACAGCTGGTGGTGTAATGGTGTGGGGGATATTTTCTTGGCCCTGTAATGCCAATTGGGCATCATTTAAACACCAAAGCCTACTGGAGTATCGTTGCTGACCATGTCCATCTCTTTAAGACTACACCTCAGCATCATCAATTAAAACCCTTTGGGGTATAAGGGCATTATCTCGATTTTTTAATATATACTTTAAAGGCACTTGCATGTAACATAATACCCACATATTGTGTATCAAAATATTCAGAACAGTCTCTACTGTCTCTATAATGAGGAAATAAGTGACCTAGAGGAAGTATGAGGAGATTATCTGGACCTAAATCTGAAAAACTTGAAGTCTGATTTTAAAATTCTTCATATATCTTGTAAAAAATTTATTTTACTTATGTGGACAAACTGTTTTGGTGCTTGAAATAGATTTACCAGAGTCTTAGCTTCACATCAATAGTTAAATATATGAATAACATAGTGTACAAATGTGAAATAAATGTCTAAAATAAATTCTGTAAAAACATTTATTGAGTAGAATGTTGCCACTCCACTTGATACAACAGCCAACAGCCATAAACTTGGACGTAAACATGAAGAAATACATTAGTAAATGTTTACTGTATAAAAGTCCATTGTCTGTTCATTAGAACAAACTTACTTTCACATATAAAAGATAGTTCTCATCCTCTTTCTCCCACATACACCTAAGTGGAATGCAGAAGAGCCCACCTGAAGAGGGGGTAGAATTACTCTCTCTTCCATTTCACTAAACTATACTTTACACCTGAACAGAGACTGCCAGTAATTTTACATTCACTACACATACACGCACACACACACACAAATAAATAAATAAAATTCTGAAGAAAACAAAATACAACAGTCTCATTTGAATATAACAGTATGATATGTTTGGCATAATCCATCAGTGGTCATAAACTGTATTGCTGTTTGTAAGCTTTATTAAAGGAAATTTTATGAAAGCCTATTGGTCAGCTTCACACAAAACACAGAACCCAACAGTCAGACAAGAGAGGCTGACTGGGTTGCTTATTATTTATAGGCTCATAACTTCGGACGTGAGTGACGTACAGACTCAGGATTGGGTGTAATGCAAGGACGGACTCTGTTGATTTAGGAAATGTTTGAATTGTATTGAGTTATTCCAAAGATATTAATAGAAACTCAGAGAAACACTGAGTTTGACGCGCCCCCGTGTCTGTCAACCCCAGGGGGTTAAAACCCTTTTAGTCTACATGACCTCAGGCAGTGATTGACACTTGTCAGTCACTCCTCTTCTGTGATTGGTCATTTTGGTTGAGTGGGTTTTTGCACACAGCATTAGGACCAGATCGCGTCTCATGTACGTCCGTCGGGACAGTTTTATCAAATTCCTACTGCAGCTTAATGGCATGTTGAATAAAAGCAAGTAGGAAGAACAAATACAGGCCAAAACCCGAGTGTAAAGCCTGAGCACATATTTGAGAAATTATGGTGTCCAAGCATGACCTACGTGGCCAGTCCAGTCAAATATAATTCAAGCTCCGCTGAGGTACCACGCCCAAACATGGGGACGAGAAACAGGACCAGGGGATTAGACGTATCAGCACTTGAAAGCTTTCCAAAGGCTTCCCACCTCGACCCAAGCCATCCGTCTCAACTGAGGTTGACCCGACAGGGGCGATCACAGGTGGGATTAAGTCCTACACGGTGGCCGAACCGGGAAAAAGCGCGGCCGTAACCCTTCCAGCATCGCAGCGACGGATCTCCCCCTCCCCCGAAAAACCGCCAGCGAGGATTCACTCACATCTGAGAGGGGATTACGAAGGGAACCTGAGAACAAGGTCAAAGACTTAGGGAAGAACACAGAGCAAGTTAAGTTTAACTTCCACTTCATCCCTGAGCCTTCGAGAGGCTTGCGAGATAGCCGAGGCTGAGGCTGGTGAAAGCTCCCCCGCCGGCACGCTAGGCTCTACTTTTGATGTTAATTCCTTGAAAGCTGTTTCTTTAGCTGGGGATTAACGCATGGAGAGCCGGGCTTAGCATGCTCGGCCTAATAAAGATGACACATCTAACACAGGTACTCTCCCATGCAGCGGTTCTGGAGCCGTGCCGGTAAAGTTCCCCTAATTATGACAAAGTGGCTTCTTTAGCCAGGAAAGCCACATTATGGTGCCCTGAATAGGCGCAAGCTGCTGGGGATCTCGGGCATAATCGCCACGGAGGAGGTTCTCAGAAGCTGCCGCCGCCACCACCACCGCCGCCCGCATCCTCCCGCAAAGTCCTCTCTTCGCCGGCCGGCCAATGAGACGCAGGGTCCCCGAGACTGACAGTTATGAAGTGTGTCCATTACGGCCCATAAACGAGCATTACAGTTACTGATTAGCTCCAGCGGCTGCGGTAGCTCCGGGGAGCGTGGCGGCTAATGATCGCGTGGCAGCTCGCATGCGAAAGTGACGGCGCGAGTCATGAGTGGAGCCAACATCCCGGAGATTGATTGGTAATTCCCAAGAACAATCGGCCCTCTGAATGCTTAAAATAATTCCACCCTCCTGTTTTCCAAGAGTCTGTTCTCGAGGCAGACAAACAAATCAAGGCATTCTCTCCCTCTGTGATCAATTATCATTTATCTTTAATGGCTCGATCTGACAGATAGCAGCGAAGCTTTAATGAACATCCTAATTACCAGCCATCATTATTTTCGTTGGGCTCAGGTCTGCGCATGGCATGGAGATAATTGTCTGTGGCCCGGGAGGGGGCGGTCGCTGGCCGATTGGAAAGTGCATCCTTTAAAAAACTTCTCTCCCTCGCTTCGAGCCATCGGCCCATTCAGCAGGATTTCAATGGACCGGAGAATGCAAATATTTAATGGATCCTTCCTGAGGTACCTTCCGCGGGCTCTCGCCGTGCAAGCCTCCTCGCATCCCTGTCAGCGGGGCCGAGGATGCAGACGCTGCAGTTACGGATGAGGCTGTGATCTTGCTCCGCTCCGGCGGAGATGTAAACAGTGAGGTCACGCCTTTTAATACAGCTGTCCCAGTCAGACGGAATCAGGCCGAGCCCGGCAACTGCATCCTGCTCCCCGTTGCCCGGGAAGTGCTCTTTTGACCTGGAACAGGCGCGTACAGGCTGGATTGTTCCACCGGCCGCTCCCCACTCCGCCGACTTCACAGCCGGCTCGTAATGCGCTGCGAAGCCGAGGAGCATGGAGAACAACAATGATGTGTCAGTTCAAAGGCCCGACATGAAGGGAGACTAAACCGGACTAAACAGCCTGAGGGCCCGGGTCATTAAAATCGGACTTGAGAGAGACTTCAGCGCTGCCGTTAATCTTGACATTGCATTTTAGGTATTCTCTAAGATTTCACCCCCTCAGTTCGCCGATTATTTATTATATTTTTTTTTTCTCCCCAAGCCTCAGCCGTTGCCCTCCGTTGCATCACACGCCGCTAATTTCCCAAAAAACAAAAACAAGAGCGGGGCACGGGGGTTACCCGCCGATGTCATCAGACGGACACGGAGTGAGAGCCGCGGCCTGCCGGCGCCAGAGCTGCCAGGCCAGATGCGAAGCCTCTGTTACTGAGATGTGTCATCAGAGCCGTCATGCCATTCTTCAGCCAGCCCGCAGTACCTCCTTCCACCTGTAGGGGGCCGGGATAATGAGCTCACCATGCAATGAATAAAAGAACAGCTCCACAGGTAACGTCGGTTCACTACCCAATCCGAGGGACCGGACGTTCGGTTTAGGGGCACCGCAGATCCATATTTTACCCGAGCAGAGACTCTCCAAGCAGTTTAGTTAAGCCACTAATCAATACCCACATATGTGGAGAAGGCGTTATCATTCCAAAGCAGCTTCCCGGCCGCAGAATCAGCGGCCACAGCCGAGCGACAAAGCGCCTGGTCAGCGTGAAGGACGGCGTCTAGGCAGAAACTGTGCGAGAGCAGAAACTCTGAATTCCTTTCAGCACTGAAAAACATATACATAGGAATTTCAAACAGACATAATAGCTAATAACACAAATCGTGCATCGATCGGGGCGTTCAAATAGGTTTCTCTCAGCCATCCGCCGGCCATTCACCAATGTTTGTCTTGCTGACCGCTCCAGCGCTTCTCTGTATGATATTTGACAGCGCGTGGCAGCAACCGATGCAATCAGACGGCCGCTCCACTTTGTTATTGTATTGAATATCTATAGAAAACTTACACGCTTTGTCTACGAGAGGCCTACGTGAATACTGGCTATTGTTGCATCCGAATCTGCCATCAGGCTCACAAACAACAACATCATTTCTTTTCTTTTCGCTCCTTATTTCTGGAAAACGTGGTTTTCTGAAATAAGGCTTTCATGTTGTTTGTAAACAAAGCCAAATTGGTCACTCATTTAGTGATTGAATGTGTCAAATATGATGACATCACCTTTACATACATGGTGTGTACTAAAGTTTGGGGCATGTTTTGGTAATATAAGACCACATTGAAATTTTTGTGAGGGGCATGTGGCTTGTTATTTATGTATTTATTTATTTTAGTTGATATTTGTTATTATATTTTGCAAATGCATGGAAAAACCAGGCTTGTTGCATGCAACCACATTTGCTCACAGACAGCGGAGCAGCTCCAACAACTGGTGCCAAAGTTATAAGGAACATTTCGGCCTGAACTGCTTCATATTCAGTTTTAAAGATAAAGAAAAAAAAAAAAAGAAAATTTTTTTTTTATATATAGTAGTAAGCATAAGCTTGAATCGTAACCTAAGTAGTTATAATTGCATATATATATATATATATATATATATATATATATATATATATATATATATATATATATATATATATATATATAGCATTATAAAGTCATACAATCTCACTCTATGATGTATATAACTATGTATAAGGGCTTGTGCCAGGCTGCATCCTGAACTTGCTATGAACCCAGTATATTATAAATGCATTCATAAGGTATCATATTGCATCTACATCACCTCATAATACTCGGCATAAATGTGTGTAATTAATCTTAAGTTATAATATTCATATGCGAAACACTTAATAAGGCGCTCCATATTAAAGTGCTTCCTTATACCAGAGACCTGTTGCATCACGATATGCATGTTTACAGTGTGAATGTTTTAATGCATTTTGAATCCTAGCATTGTAAAGTCACCGTGTGAGATTATATTTTGTGTTATGCATGTAGTTATTATAACTATGTATAAGGGCTTGTAGGCATTGTAGCACTTTATGAATGCACTCATAAAGCATCCTGAACTTGCTATGAACCCAGTATTCATAATTGCTTTATATATGCATTCATAAGGTATTATATTACATCTACATCACCTTATAATACCCAGCATAAGTATATATATTTTTCTTAAGTGGTAATAATTATATACACAACACTTTATAAAGTGAAAGTATACGACTCAGGCTTCATGATGCATTATAACACACACACACACACACACACACACACACACACACACACACACACATATATATATATATATATATATATATATATATATATATATATATATATATATATATATATATATTAAGTGAAAGTATATGACTTCATACAGTCAGGCTTCATAATGCATTATAATGCGCACACACACACACACACACACACACACACACACACACACATATATATATCAGTTACCAGTTAAAAATAAACTCTTACTGCACATTAAAGGTATTATTATTTTTAATATTACTAAATATGGTCATGACAAAAATGCTTCCTTATATCAGAAACCTGTTGCATCACCATATTTATCTTTACAGTGTATATGTTATAATACATTATAAGGCCCAACATAAATATAATCTAAAATATAATATAAAGTCATATTCTCTTACTTATTCATTTAATTTTATTTACTTATAATCAATTATACAGGCTCAAATCAGACAATATAAGGTTTTATGTGTTCTATATACTGGTCTATAGATGCACATATACAGTATTATGAATACAGGGCTCATAGGAAGTGTTACTGGCATTGGACTGCTTTGATATATGAATCCACGCGAGCATGGAGTGCCGGTCAGGAGAATCAGAAGAGCCAGTATTCAAGAAAAATGTAGGATATTGAAACCCATACAAAACTCTGTAAGGCCAGAGTCAGTGGTCGAATGCTGTGAACCCTGCAGCCCTGCGATGTTTCCCTGCATACAATCATCATATAGAGGAGCTCTCGGGGTCTCGGCGTCCGGCCGTCCGTCAGTCACGCTTTGATAATAATGTGTGTATCTGAAGAGGGTTCATCCAATGTCAGAAGTTTCGATTCTGTTCTCCACGCAACACTAATAGTCCTCCCACTTCAATTATGCTCAGCCTCGCTCGCCTCCTTCCAGCTCCTCAGTGGGCCGGGAGAGCAGAGCCACAGTGCCCCCTTCTGGTCACCAGGGTCCTGACAAATGCATGGGCAGGGACACATTTTGATGCAGTATGTTTCTTCTTCCATGAGTATACGCCAGAAAATTCATGGACCTGCAGCTCTGGACGCATGAGCACCTTCACACCTATGATATAAATAAAGGTACCAAAAAGGGTTCTTCACAGCAGAACGTTATGGTGGACAGATGTGTTGGGAAGCATTTGAAAGGTGTGAAGAACCTTTTCTAAACCTAAAGAACCTTCAAGTAGTGTATGTAAAGGATCAAGGAACCCTTACACTCAGGTACCTTTGCATGTTAGAAGTTTCCTTCACCCATTTCCTAGAACCTTTACATTATGTGCAGGTTCTCTCCCCATAGAATCATTTCTCCTGTAGAACCATTGTAGTGACCTAGAGAACCTTTCAAATGGGTACTTCTTTAAAGAACCATTTCTGGTGAATGTGCGGGAGATCCTAAAAGCCCTACATTTGGTTTAGAACCTTAACATTCTTCTTTAAGTATATTTCTGTTGGAGAATCAAACCAAAAGGTGCTTCTGTGGTTCTACTATAAATGCTTTGTGATGCCCCTGTATTCATTATGTGGAGGTTCTCGCTCGCTAATGTTTGTATAAGCAACAGTACTTCTTCTGTAGAACCATTTCTTGTGACCTAAAGAACCTTTCAAATGGGTACATTGTGGTGAATGTGTGAGAGATTATAGCAGCCCTTAATTATAGAACTTTAGCATTCCGTGAAGGTTCTCCAAACACTTATTCAAGCAGGTTTCTTTTGGAGAAGTGTAAAGAACCATCCATTCGAAGGTTTTTAAGGGAGCAAAAATGCTTCTTCTATAGAAGTAGTTCCGGTACTTTAATAGAAGAACCATTTTTTGTGAGCTAAGGACGTTTCAAGTGGGTGGTTCTTCAAAGAACTAGTTTTGGTGCAGATGCTAGGAGCCCTTAAATTTGGTATAGAAACTTTACATCATGTTAGAGAACCACAAATGGTGCCTCTGTGGTTCCGTGAAGAATTCTCATGGCACCCCTGTCAATTTGTAAAGAATGTTTAAATAATGTATAAATTACATTATGTAGAGGTTCTTCACTCATCACATCTTGTTTGCCAAAAAAACAGTTCTCCAAGGAACCATCCATTCAAATGTTCCACTATAGAAGCATTTTGAGCCGATTTGAAAGGTTCTCTAGGTCACATAATCAACAGAACCTTTCAAATGGGTACTTTGCGAAGAAATTCTAAGAGCCCTAAATTTATTACAGAACTTTAACATTCTGTAAAGGTTCTTTAAACAGGCAGGTTTTGGAGAACTGCAAAGAACCTAACCTTTCAAAGGTTCTTAAAGAAAGCAACCGGGCTTCTTCCATAGATGCATTTCTGGCACTTTTTACATAAGAACCTAAAGAACCTACCAATTTGATAGTACTTTAGGAGAACTACTATTTGGTGGTACCTCTATGGTTCTTCTAAGACATCTTTGTGGCACCCTAGTATATTTAAAGAATGTTTATATGAAGGTTCTTCACACTTCACATCGCCATTCAAGCAAATGTGCATCATCTATAGAACCATGGAATCTTTCAAATGGGGAACGTTTCTTGGTGAATGCGCAAGAGATTCTAAGAGCCCTAAATTTGGTATAGAACATTAACATTCCATGAAGGTTCTATAAACCCTTCTTCAAGCAGGTTTCTGTTGGTCCACCAAAGTTGGTGCTTCTCTGGTTCTTCTAAGAAACTGCAATTCCCATTTTGGGAAGGTTCCAATGTTCACAGTCACAGTATGCGCCACTCAAATAACAGATCATGGTACCTTGTTCTTAAGAACAAGAAGTTCAACAAGATCAAGGACACTTCTTTTAGGGACCCAACAGTGGCTCTGCAACGGGTACCATCAGCAGGTTCCACTTCTCCATCACGGTCCAACCAGCCTCTTCTCCATCACTTCTCCATCATGGCCCAACAGCCTCCACCAACTTTCTGCAATCTCTGAACAGGTTCTATGACTTCCGGCTCACTTTCTAACATTCCTCACATCCCATTCATCACTCGTACCGGCTAGCTCACCACAGTTCCGGTGTTCCGTTGATCTGAAACAAAGGAACCGGTCCTGTTGCTCAAACGCCTGCACTGAAACACGAACAGCCCAAGAACCTCATGCATGTGCATTCCTTCGTTAGGCTGCTTTGCATTGACTATTGATGCGCTCGCTTTCCAGGAGCTTACTTTGTGCCCGGAGACGTCAGAAAGCATGGAACATCATACGAGCTTCCAGATCCTCGTAATAACCTGTTGCGTAAGGTGCGGCGGCTGATTAGAACCGGCGAATGTAGGTCGGATCTGATGGCGAATATTCCAGAAGAGAGAGGAAATAATGCAGCGCTCCGGCTGCTTTCCGCTGAGAGGAAGATTGGAATCGAGAGAAGAAAAACAGAGAGAAAAGAGAAGGAAGAAAAAAAATATGAAAGCAATTATCGGGCTGATCGATAAAAAGAAGCTTATTTATTTATTTATTTATTTATTTGATTTTCTCTGGTAACGTTTCCTCGCCCAAAAAAATAAAAGAAGAAGAAAAAGAACTGAGTGAAGAGAAAGAGCGAAGGCCTTGAACACATGACCACATGATCCCAGGTCAGCGCCCCCGGTCGACAGACGCCCACAGCCAGAGCGCGGCCGTGTTAGTGTTGGTGCGCTGGCTTCTGATAACAGACGGCTACCGGGGCACGTGCGAGGGCGTGGTCAGCAGCCCCGTCCACAGAGAGAGCAGTTCAGTCATGTCCTGTCAGCGGACCACGGCCCAGGTCCGAGTCCCAGACGTTGTCCAATGAGGACCCAAGCTTTTAATCTATTGAGAAGAATTTAACGTTGATTGTGTTTATTTTAAGAGGTGGAGCTTTTCTTGTCTTTAGGGTATACGGGCTTTGCGGCACAGTAACCTCACAGACCAATCACGTGCACAGAAAAATCACCAAACGCGCTCCTCAGCCAATCAGATCGCTCACACAGGCGAGAAGCAGCAGTCGGAGAGTAAAGCGAGTGAGATGGCGTGCTCTAAAAAAAGAAAATTCGACGGCGATAAACGACTTTAAAACCAGGAATGGAGCGAGATGTTCATACTTCTCACAGGCAGCTCCAACATGTCTTATATGTTCTGAGACCGTGGTGCTAATTAAAATTAGTCATGTATCTCAAATCCATCCATCCCGGAGTACCCGGAGAAACCCTCTCAAGCACCTCAGAACCTTCTGGATATCTCATATCTGTGTGAGAATGGTCCTAACACAGTTTCAGCCCAGGTTTAAAGTCCTGGCTGGACCACCAAGAGCTCAAGAGAGAGATAAACTGTTGAGATGTGAAACTCAGTTAACAAGACTAAACATTTTATTTACTTTTTTATTATAAATAAACACTTTATGATGCACTTTCTTTCAAAAGCATTTTAAATGTAATCCTTGTTTTTACTTAAAGTGATTAAAATGTATTCAGTTCAGCATTTAAACAGTAAATATACTGAAATATACTGAACGGTATGTGTGGTGTGTTGGTGTTTCAGTAGCTGATGGTATAAGATACTGATTCTAGACTACTTCAGTAAACAGGATACACCACTGAATCAGAACACACGCTAGAGATGATGAGGGTCTGGACCTTCACGCACTATGTCAACGGCCTGACTGGACGTCTGTTGGCTGGACAGTCGTGAGATGGATGCTGGGCCTTGTGACCTGAAGGTTGCTGGTTCGATCTGAGGTTGCTGGCTCTGTTGTTCTGTTGGTTTAGCAGATCGAACCAGCAACCTTCTGGTCAAAGGGTCCAACGTCCAGCTCACCACTGCCCAAATCTGGATATCAAGTGAGGCAGATTGAAATACCAGCTTTGTCCAGTCAACAGAAGCCCAGTCAACAGATGCCTAGGGCAAGAGCCGGCCACATTTGTGGCTGGCACATGCGAGGGAGTAGCCAGCAGCCCCTTCCACAGAGCCTAGGGGGGCAGTTCAGTCGTGTCCTGGCAGTTTAGGGGATGGAACCATCAACAATGTGGTTACAAGGCCCAACGTCCAGCCCATAGCTGCCTAAAACTGAATATCAAGTGACACAGGGTGAAATGTGTGTCCAGCTGTGTCCAGACAAGAGTGTGGCCAAGTTTGTGCGGGTGCCCTGACTTCTGATAACAGACGGCTGGTGTAGTGGGTGCATACGCGAGGAATAACCGATGGCTCAGTCACAGGACAAGCAAGGGAGTGGTCAGCAACCCTATTCACAGTGCCCCGGGGGCAATTTAGGGGATCGAACCAGCAACGTCCAGCTCACGGACTGCCCAAAACTGTATATCAAGTGAGGCAGGGTGAAATACCAGCTGTGTCCATCCAACAGAAGCCCAGTCAACAGATGCCCAGAGCAAGAGCCGGCCACATTTGTGCTGGTGTGCTGGCGCCTGGCATGGCACACATGCAAGGGAGTAGTCAACAGCCCTTTCCACAGAGCCTGGGGGGCAGTTCAGTCATGTCCTGGCAGTTTAGGGGCTTGAACCAGCAACGTTCTGGTCACAAGGCCCAACGTCCAACTAACGACTGCCTAAAACTGCCGCTGTGTCCAGACGTCCCCAACAAGAGCGTGGCCATGTTTGTGCCGGTGCCCTGACTTCTGATAACAGATGACTGGTGTAGAACTAGCCACAAGTGTTTGGACACAGCAGAATTTGACCTCCGCATTTAACCAATCCATGCAAGGGAACACCCACATATACACACTAGTGAACTTAAACATTAGGGGGCAGTAAACACACATGCCCGGAGCAGTGGGCAGCCCTATCCACGGTATAGGGTATATATATAGTATAATGCCCATAGAGCAGTTGGGGTTATGTGCCTTGCTCTAGGGCACTTCAGTCATGGCCCGCCGATCCCGGAGATCGAACCGGCAACCTTCTGATCACAAGACCGGACCCCTAACCTTGAGGCCACGACTGCCCAGACCTGTATATTAAGTAAACCGGGGCGGAATGCCAGCAGTCAACAGACGCCCCCAGCGAGAGCGTGGCCGTGTTAGTGCTGGTGCGCTGGCTTGTGATAACAGACGGCTGGCGTGGCGCGTGTGCATGCGCCCAGTGGCGTATGGCTCAGTCGCAGCAAAAGTGAGAGAGCCTCCAAAAAGGAGTGGTGCAGCTCTCTCGCTCGCAGTCGCGCAACGGCCCAGCGCAAGCACAACAGTGTTAACAAAACATGGCACGCCAGCAGAGTGCCGGGCGCTAACGCAACACGACATGCTAACAAAGCTAACAAAGCATGGCAGCGTGGCAGGGCATATGGAGGGAACTCAGCACGACACGCGAACGCAGCTTCCACTCGCAGGATGAAGGGGCTGGCTGGCGCGGCGTTCAGCTCCAGTTTATCAGCAGATTTCTGCAGCGCTGGCCTGACATGTCTGGAGGGAACTGTACAGCTAGATACGGAGCGGATGCACGACGGTGATGTGATTAGAAGCTGGATAAAGGAAAGAGCCCCTCATATGCCTGCTATCGTTTTATAATTTTTAAAAAAATTACTTTACAGGAGAGAACAAAAACCTACTTCACTTTCAATGTAAGTCAATTGAAGCAGAATTATTTCCAAGCTATTTTGGAGCATTTCTATTGGTCCATTGATCGTGAAATTTTCACACAATGTAAAGAACTTCTGCTGCGTTCAAATTATATAATAAAATAAAAACAGACAAAAATATAGACTGTAGAACGATCCCCCGGATCAACCCCCTAATCTAACCTTCAGCCAGTGACTGCCCCTGTAATGCTTTAAAACTAGTAACACAGGCATTAGTACCTATATAATCCAGTCTCAGAATAAAACTACAGATGATATATAATAAGGACCAGCATCATTGAACTAGAGTGGCTAAAGGTTGAAGACAGGTTTAAGACCAACCTAGTGGGACTCATAAAGAATAAACATGAGTTCAAATATCCAAAGAGCCTTTATGATCAGTTAGAACAGATAAAAGACAGAGAAACCAATACCACGAGATATTCAACTAAGAATTATTTTAAATTACAGAGAACTAAAACTAACCACATGTGCAGAAGAGTGATTTACAGAGCTATTAAAGAGTGGAACTCGTTACCTGACTCACTGCTCAACACTGATAATACAATACAGTTTAAAAACACTACCTAACTGATATAAAACTATAATTTATAAAACTAAATTAATAAAAGTAGATTAGGGAAATTTGTTTCAAGGGGAATAGTGAGGTTATTAGGATCATAATTATATTTTTTATATTGTTTTTACTTATCTATTTTTTTTATATTTTGTATACATTTGGAATATACATAGAAAGTGTTCTTTTCTTTTCTTTTTTGTTGAATATTTATAATGTATATTTTTCTATTGTGTACATTTGTAATATACATAGAGCATGTTCTTCTTTTCTTTCTTTTTGTTGAATATTTATAATGTATATTCCTATTTTGTATACATTTGGATATACATAGAGCATGTTCTTTTTTTTCTTTTTGTTGAAAATTTATAATGTATATTCCTATTTTGTATAAATTTGGAATATACATAGAGCATGTTCTTCTTTTCTTTTCTTTTTTTTTGTTGAATATTTATAATGTATATTCTTCTTTTGTATACATTGGGAATATACATAGAGCATGTTCTTCTTTTCTTTTCTTTTTGTTGAATATTTATAATGTATATTCCTATTTTGTATACATTTGGAATATACATAGAGTATGTTCTTCTTTTCTTTTCTTTTTGTTAAATATTTATAATGTATATTCTTATTTTGTATACATTTGGAATATACATAGAGCATGTTCTTCTTTTCTTTTCTTTTTGTTGAATATTTATAATGTATATTCCTATTTTGTATACATTTGGAATATACATAGACCATGTTCTTTTTTTTCTTTTTGTTGAATATTTATAATGTATATTCCTATTTTGTATACATTTGGAATATACATAGACCATGTTCTTTTTTTTCTTTTTGTTGAATATTTATAATGTATATTCCTATTTTGTATACATTTGGAATATACATAGACCATGTTCTTTTTTTTCTTTTTGTTGAATATTTATAATGTATATTCTTATTTTGTATACATTTGGAATATACATAGACCATGTTCTTCTTTTTTTTCTTTTTGTTGAATATTTATAATGTATATTCCTATTTTGTATACATTTGGAATATACATAGAGCATGTTCTTCTTTTCTTTTCTTTTTGTTGAATATTTATAATGTGTATTCTTCTTTTGTATACATTTGTAATATACATAGACCATGTTCTTTTTTTTCTTTTTGTTGAATATTTATAATGTATATTCTTATTTTGTATACATTTGGAATATACATAGAGCATGTTCTTCTTTTCTTTTTTTTTGTTGAATATTTATAATGTATATTCTTCTTTTGTATACATTTGGAATATACATAGACCATGTTCTTTTTTTTTGTTGAATATGGATAATGTATATGTTTGTTTTATGTCTGAAGGACCCCAGGAAAAATAGCTGCTATCATTATAGGATATCATAATAGGGATCTAAATAAAAGAAACAAATATACATCAAGCACTACTGACTGGAGTACAGACCTCTATAGACTTTCCTTCATTATAACATTTCTCTTCCAATCAACAGCCCTTCAAAGATGAGTCACTGGATGTGGTTATCTTCAGGTTGCCAAAGTCTCACCCTGGAAAGTTTGAAGTCCAGTACTGTGGAGTTACTGTGGTCTAAACTTTCCTTGGCTCTCCTGACCTCTGCTATGGGCAAGCATCTTGGGCAAAGCTGCTTAGGGTCCAGGGTCCGTATCTCTGGTTCCCTGAAGTATGGCAATCCAATCCAGGTTTCTTTGGACTGGGCACATCACACTCTACCGACCTTTACAGACCTAACTTCTTATAATATTTATCTGCCAATCTACAAAGCTCCAAAGATGAGATGTGGTTATCTCCAGGTCGGCAAAGACTGTGATATAAAGTCATTGGTGATTGGACTAGAGGCATAACGCCTTATAATCCTGGAAAGTTTACTGTGGTCCAAATTTCTTTGGCTTTCCAGACCAAGCATCTCTGCAAGGCTGCCTAGGGTATTATTCCAGGGTCCACATCTCTGGTTCCCCTAAGGCTAGCAATCCAGACCTGGGCTCCTTGGAAAGGGCTGTTCAAGGCAGACTGACCTGATAAGTTTGGCTTCCCTGCAGAAGTTGTTTCCAAAGATCTGACCCAGGATCAGCCTGATCTTCCAACATCAGGAACATTTCTCCTGAAGAACTGGAGATTGTGGACAGTTGTGTACCAATTTCTCATAGGACCACCACCCAACCAGATAGAGAGGATACAAGACCTCTGGCCATTGGTGACTGAGGCATCACTAAGGATTGAGCTCACAATCTCCTGAAGATAAAGCCACTACATAGCACACATCTACAGACACTCGTAGGGTTACCTAAGTCTTGAAAACTTGAAACTTGCCCAAGTACCCATATTCGTCCAGCAGTGGTCTTCCTACCAAAGCTGGGACTGAACCAGTTTCTCCTGTGTGGTGGGGAGGTAGTATGTGGTCCACTACTCTGTTCAATTGTCCTCCATTGTCCTCCTGTTGAGCTGTTGAGAAGATGGTCTCACAAGCCAGTGCTCAGTTGGCCCACGAGTCCGAAGAGCCAGCTCGCATAAGTAGACTCGCCCAATGAAGGCGGCGAGCGGGCTGCTTGCCAACGGGACCTCCCAAGGTGACTGCCCTGCCTGCGCTAACAACAGTTACACCACCAACAGATGGATGGATGGCTGCATGATTAAACCAGGCACCCAGCTCAAGCAGCCAGAAGAATAATTTATATGAGAGCAGCGTGTGCAACTCCAGCACCTCTAAAGTCTCCGTAACCGCTCGGCTGATGTTAATCATGCAATATTTATGGCCCGAGTCAGACATAATCCACAAATCTGTGCATTTCATTTTGGGCCCGCGATTCAAGTCTTAATGGGCCCGAGTTCACACGCAGGCGGAAGCAGCACGCGGCACGCGGCACTACGCCGGGTTCTTATTAGGAACTGTGCTGGGGTCAGCTTTGAAACTTTCTCAATTATCTCAAAGAATGGAAGCCGCAAACAGCCATGAAGTTCACTGGTTCCTATTGCCTTTCCCTCTATCTCCCTTTATCTCTCTCTCGCGCGCGCTTGCTCACTCGCTCGCTCGCTCACTCTCTTTCTGGGAGGAAGGTGAATCGCACAATCTCAGAGAGCCCCTTTGTGTTTTAAATTGCCGGTTTAATATTAAACTATTAATTTGCCATAATAATGTAGTCCTCAGAAAAGACAGGCTCATCAAGAAATGTGCTGGTTATGATGAATTACTAATGCATTAATAATATTGAGGCATGAATAATTGATGCACACCTGACCTGCCATGGACGAGCTGTAGTAGTGCCAGCGGAGCGGAATGGGATCGGCGCAGAACCCTTCGCTCCTATATATGTGTGTTTGTGCGCTCGTGCGAGGTGTGAACAGGTGGGCAAGCTAGTGTACAGTATATATTCTTGAAGGATGTATGCATAGAAGTCCATCGTTGAAATTCGCAGTGAGGTTCACAAACTCATCACCAGACTTCTTTATTCACGCTATTTTCCATGACAACACTGGGGGGCGCAGTACGTTGATACTGATTACAAGCAAAATGACAATAAATATATAAAATGACTAGAATAACATGTTCAGTTAGAGGGAGTCAGTAATTGGAAGAAGAGGAAAACTTTGCTTGTACAACAGAGTTACAAACACAGCACATAAAGATCAGAGTGTTGGGGGGCCGCCTTCCAAAGAAGACCACCTGCGTCTCTGGCTGAAGCTCTAAATTTAAAACATCTACCCAAACCTCCGTATGCCTGCTTTTACCATTCTGTGGAGGAACCAGCACCAGAGCTTCCTTATCCAGAGAAATGTCTCACTTATGAAGTTCAGAGGAAGCAGATGTGTCGGGTGCTGGTGAGTCTATCAGTTAAGTAACTGTTCTCTGATCAGTGTCCACCGCGCTAGGCTATCTGGACTGTAACTAACACCCACGCAGAGGGGCTCGGGCAGCTGCTGGACTTGGGTTTAACCGGCTTTCAGAAATATAAACTCACCGTCTGTGTGTAGGAGGACACGTCCACCTTCCCACTGTACAGGTACTGATACGCTTCAGTACTTTTACAGTTTTTCATTACTGAACCGTCTACACCTTCCGAGAGTACGGAGTAATTAAACATGTCTCCATAAGTAACCTCAGACCACCTTCTCATATCACCCACCCACTGTGTTATTAACCTCAGACCACCTTCTCATATCACCCACCCACTGTGTTATTACTCTCAGACCACCTTCTCATATCACCCACCCACTGTGTTATTAACCTCAGACCACCTTCTCATATCACCCACCCACTGTGTTATTAACCTCAGACCACCTTCTCATATCACTCACCCACTGTGTTTATAACCTCAGACCACCTTCTCATATCACCCACCCACTGTGTTATTAACCTCAGACCACCTTCTCATATCACCCACCCACTGTGTTATTAACCTCGGCGGAGACAGTGTTGTCCCATTCAAACTTCTTACTGTCTCTCTGGTCTCCTCCTATGTAACTGTATTCATTTTGGTTAGCTGACCGGAAGTTCTAACACAAATGTGGAAGAAACACACGCTTGAAAGTGGGTGTGGCCAAATACGATGAATAGTGTTGATGGTGGAAAACCAGGGGGCACCACATTTATACATATCCATAACCATTCATAATGAAATAATGTTCTGCTTGGAAGCTTTAAAAGGAATTGAACCCTTCAGACGTTCGGTTCCATTCACCAACACTGTGACCATTTTTCATGAAGTGCCCTTATACGACACCTTATTCACTTCACAGTAGATATAACTAGTAGAACCACTGGTAATGTATTGGCTTTTATGGGCTACAAACACTGAAGTCAGGTTGGCGTGAAAACAAGAACGGCTACATTAAGAAGAAGCTGCTATCTGCTGCCCAGTGTGGTGGAGGTTCTGAGATATTGTGGGTTATATTCTCTCCAAAGACTCTGAGAACCTTGTTGAGAAAACATTACATCTGTTAACACTTGCTGCACACTAAACTGGACTGTGGTGTGAAGGAGTGAATGTTAGTTACTAACCTAGCTTAAAGAAAACCATGTACATTGTGTTGTTGATGTTGTTTCAGTGAAAGGCAGTGTGAAGACTGATATTAGTCTAAACAGCTTCACAAACATAAACAAGGAGAATAGTTAGTGAAGCAGCGTGTGGACCAACACAGCTACCCAAAGACCCCCGCTCTGCTCTCCTCACCTCAGTCTGGATGAGTTTGAGTGGTTCAGTAGACCACCACTGGTGAGAGACTTGACGGAGGCTGTTGGTTTTAAGCGTAGACTAAAACACAATGCAGTACCACAGTTTCTCCACACAGGAAGTCCAAAAGCTCCAGATTATGGAGAACCGCGAGAAGAACCGTGAACGTGAACATGAGCTGGATTCTCTCCTGCGAACGTTTAGCGTTAGCGTCAGCTGCTTCTCCTCGTTTGTGGATCCTGAAGGTGAAAGTCCAGTCTTAGTAGTGAACATACTACTTCACTAATAAAGGAGTGTGAAGTTCAGAGACACTCCCGTTCAGTGTATCGAGCTGTTTACTGAGCGTGAATGTTTCCTGCTAGAAAGCGGAGCTCCTTTAACAGACACTCTCCTTCTCCATCAACACCAACACACAGCTTCACAACAACTCCAGCACTGTGTCACTCTCTCCTCCACCCTCTCTGTTCACCATTTACACTAACGTGGTGTGTGATGTCACCGCTGATGTCAGAAATGTTGAGTTCTAGCTCAAACTGTAAAGACTGAACAGTAGCATGTTTAGCTAGCTAGCTGTGCTCAAGTGCGATGGCCGGTTACTGCAACCATTTGTCGTCACTACCCGCTGATCACGTCAGTAGATACAACAATGGAGACCCACGTGCAGCGGATTTTACAGAAAATCTAATAAATCTGATACTTTTAGTGATTTTTTACAACCTGTCTTAATAATTTAGAGTCATTTACACCATATTAAGACTTACAAGTGTTACCAGATGGGGTTCCCTTTAACGGTGCACTATCCAGGCTGTGAACTCTAATACCCCACCTCATTCTCATAGACTCATAGACTCTTTTACAACAGACGTCAGCTTAACAGAAAGTCCAGGGTGACGCCCCCAGTGAGGCACTGGACAGCAGAAGCTCCATGGTGGGTAAACTGGTTCAGAATGCAGGCAAACAGGGAAACCTGGTCAAAGCAGATAAAACATCAGCATCAGAACGCACAGGATGGGCAGTTGTTCAGTGTCAGACTGCACAGGATGGGTAGTTGTTCAGTGTCAGACTGCACAGGATGGGTAGTTGTTCAGTGTCAGACTGCACAGGATGGGTAGTTGTTCAGTGTCAGACTGCACAGGATGGGCAGTTGTTCAGTATAAGACTGCACAGGATGGACAGTTAGTTAGAATCAGACCGCACAGGATGGGCAGTTATTTAGAATCAGACTGCACAGGATGGGCAGTTGTTCAGTATAAGACTGCACAGGATGGGCAGTTAGTTAGAATCAGACCGCACAGGATGGGCAGTTATTTAGAATCAGAACGCACAGGATGGGCAGTTGTTCAGTATAAGACTGCACAGGATGGGCAGTTAGTTAGAATCAGACCGCACAGGATGGGCAGTTATTTAGAATCAGACTGCACAGGATGGGCAGTTGTTCAGTATAAGACTGCACAGGATGGGCAGTTGTTTAGCATCAGACTGCACAGGATGGGCAGTTGTTTAGCATCAGACCGCACAGGATGAGCAGTTGTTTAGCATCAGACCGCAAAGGATGGGCAGTTGTTTAGCGTCAGACACCACATGATGGGCAGTTGTTTAGCATCAGAACGCATAGGATGGGCAGTTGTTTAGCATCTGACCCCACAGGATGGGCAGCTGTTTAGCATCAGACCCCACAGGATGGGTAGTTGTTCAGTGTCAGACTGCACAGGATGGGTAGTTGTTCAGTGTCAGACTGCACAGGATGGGTAGTTGTTCAGTGTCAGACTGCACAGGATGGTCAGTTGTTCAGTGTCAGACTGCACAGGATGGGTAGTTGTTCAGTGTCAGACTGCACAGGATGGGTAGTTGTTCAGTGTCAGACTGCACAGGATGGGTAGTTGTTCAGTGTCAGACTGCACAGGATGGGTAGTTGTTCAGTGTCAGACTGCACAGGGCACTCTATCTTTATTCTACAAACTAACAGGGAACCAACACCTCGAGATCTAGGTGGACATGTTGGTTCATAGTAAGAGATAAATTCACTCAGGTTCTGAGGAGTGAGGCTGTTTAGAGCTAGTGCCTAGCAAGGGGAGATTGTACCAATCATTAAACGCCACATCTTACTCTGGACTTTCTTTCAGTGTGAGATTAGGCTATTAATTATAAGCTAATGATACTCATTTTTAAACGGTGCCAGTAATTGCAGAGGAGAGTGTACTGTTAGGGAAAGTGTCAGTTCCAGTGTATATACTGTCTCAAAGGAAGTTAATACACACTTTCTTACAACGCTGGAGAAATGTTCTTTCATCCATGCTATTACTATTGTGTTATTATATGAGAAACAATAGGCTGTTATGACTTTTATAGGAGACCTGCATGTAATTCCATACTTGATATAAAGCTCAAAACATTTCATTTTATTGACTGTTTTGTTGTTATTATTTGTGTATATATATATATATATATATATATATATATATATATATATATATATATATAGACAGTGAATAATTTGGTGTTATGTTTAAACATCTGAACTGAATAGATGGCAGTGTTGTGATTTATTTTCAGCTTGGCTCCAACATTAACAAGCAGCACAAGAGCGCACAGGATCGGCAGTTGTTTAGCATCAGACCGCACAGGATGGGCAGTTGTTTAGCATCAGACCGCACAGGATGGGCAGTTGTTTAGCATCAGACCACACAGGATGGGCAGTTGTTTAGCATCAGACTGCACAGGATGGGCAGTTGTTTAGCATCAGACCCCACAGGATGGGCAGTTGATTAGCATCAGACTGCACAGGATGGGAAGTTGTTTAGCATCAGACCCCACAGGATGGGCAGTTGATTAGCATCAGACCGCACAGGATGGGCAGTTGTTTAGCATCAGACTGCACAGGATGGGCAGTTGTTTAGCATCAGACCCCACAGGATGGGCAGTTGATTAGCATCAGACCGCACAGGATGGGCAGTTGTTTAGCATCAGACTGCACAGGATGGGCAGTTGTTTAGCATCAGACTGCACAGGATGGGCAGTTGTTTAGCATCAGACCGTATAGGATGGGAAGATGTTGATATAATCCATCTGTAACAGTGGCTACATCACTAGTAGTTTTATATGTGTTATTCATATGTAACTACATAGTTATTAGCCATACTTGATATAAAGCTCAAAACGTTTCATTTTATTGATTGTTTTGTTTTTATTATATATATATCATTCTCAGCTCCACTCCAACACTAACAAGCAGCACAAGAGCGCAATGCTATTGGAAGCATTGGCAAACTTGTTAATGTAGTGTGTTGTTAAAAGTAGGATTTGAAAAATTACAATATCACAATATATCGTGATATATTGAATCGTGACCGCTGTATCACGATACGTATTGTATCACCAGGTTCTTGCCAATACACAGCCCTAATATATATATATATATATATACCTTAATTGAAACACTATATTGGACCAGCACTGTGTGTGTGTGTGTGTGTGTGTGTGTGTGTGTGTGGCAGAGACTCACAGTTTCAAGGACGCGCTCTGGCTGAATGCATTGATTTGGCTTTTTTCCACTCGTGCGTGTAGAAGAAGCTCGTCTATAAGCCGGAGATGGAGGGATGTTGGAGTGGGACTGAGCACTGTGTGTGCACACGTGTTCTCGTCTGTGTGACTGCACCCAATCATCATAAGAGCCATACATAAGTGATCCAGTACATTCTCACTCGCTCGCTCTGCCCTAAAGCCTGGCCCATTTACCCCCTTTAGGTCGACGGTGGAGAGGGGCCCATTACCAGCTCCTCGGCACATAAGCGTACCTGCAGCCCAGCGCTGCTCATGTCACGGCTTGATGTGAGCCGCTGCTGTCACCACTCTTATTCCAGGCTTTTGTTTAGACCTGCGTGTCTGACTGCACGGAGGCAGGAGGTGTGAAAATACTCGAGTTTGAACTGAAGCATCTACTTCCTTATCGATTACAACAGTATTCAGATGAGCGTGTTCCCGCGTCTGGGGGCGGAATAACATTCTCAGCTTTTCACAAACACCAAGAAGCTCGTGTTTTGCCGAGTGTCTGTATGCGCCGCTGTGTAAACGCTTATTCTGTGATATTCAGAGTAAATAATCTGCTCGTTACGTCTGACGTAGGCTGAGGCACAGCCAGACACTCAACCAGCACAGTAGAGGCTTGGACCTGGACGTAAAGGTCCATGTCACATCTTAGCAAGTGGATTGTGAGACGTCCCTAAAGGAACTAAATTAAATTTCGCAGCGAGCAGCGAGAGAGAGAAAAAGAGAGAGAGAGAGAGAGAGAGAGAGAGAGAGAGAGAGCAGCACAGTCACTGAGAGAGAGAGAGAGAGAGAGAGAGAGAGAGAGAGAGAGAGAGAGAGAGAGAGAGATCAGCACAATCACTGAAAAAGAGAGCAGCACAATCGCTGAGAGAGAGCAGCACAGTTACTGAGAGAGAGAGCAGTACAGTCACTGAAAGAGAGAGAGCAGCACAATCACTGAGGGAGAGAGAGATAGTAGCACAGTCACAGAGAGAGGGAGCAGCACAGTCACTGAGGGAGAGAGAGCAGCACAGTCTCTGAGAGAGAGAGAGCAGCACAGTCACTGAGAGAGAGAGAGCAGCACAATCACTGAGAGAGAGGGAGCAGCACAGTCACTGAAAGAGACAGCAGCAGTCACTGAAAAAGAGAGAGCAGCACAGTCACTGAGGGAGAGGGAGAGCAGCACAGTCATTGAAAGAGAGAGAGCAGCACAATCACTGAGGGAGAGAGAGATAGTAGCACAGTCACAGAGAGAGGGAGCAGCACAGTCACTGAGGGAGAGAGAGCAGCACAGTCACTGAGAGAGAGAGAGAGCAGCACAGCACTGAGGGAGAGAGCAGCACAGTCACTGAAAGAGAGAGCAGCACAGTCACTGAGAGAGAGCAGCACAGTCACTGAGGGAGAGAGAGCAGCACAGTCACTGAAAGAGAGAGCAGCACAGTCACGGAGAAAGAGAGAGCAGTACAGTCACTGAAAGAGAGAGCAGCACAGTCACTGAGGGAGAGAGCAGCACAGTCACTGAGAGAGAGAGAGAGAGAGAGAGCAGCACAGTCACTGAGAGAGCAGCACAGTCACTGAGGGAGAGAGAGCAGCACAGTCACTGAAAGAGGGAGCAGCACAGTCACTGAAAGAGAAAGCAGCACAGTCACTGAGAAAGAGAGAGAGCAGTACAGTCACTGAGGGAGAGAGCAGCACAGTCACTGAGGGAAAGAGAGAGCAGCACAGTCACTGAGAGAGTGCAGCACAGTCACTGAGGGAAAGAGAGAGAGCAGCACAGATACTGAGAGAGAGAGAGCAGCAAAGTCACTGAGAGATAGAGCAGCACAGTCACTGAGGGAGAGAGCAGCACAGTCACTGAAAGAGAGAGCAGCACAGTCACTGAGGGAGAGAGCAGCACAGTCACTGAAAGAGAGAGAGCAGTACAGTCACTGAGTGAGAGAGAGCAGCACAGTCACCGAGAGAGAGAGAGCAGCACAGTCACTGAGGGAAAGAGAGAGAGCAGCACAGATACTGAGAGAGAGAGAGAGAGAGAGAGAGAGAGAGAGAGAGAGAGAGCAGCAAAGTCACTGAGAGAGAGAGAGCAGTACAGTCACTGAGGGAGAGAGCAGCACAGTCACTGAAAGAGAGAGGAGCACAGTCACTGAGGGAGAGAGCAGCACAGTCACTGAAAGAGAGAGCAGCACAGTCACTGAGGGAAAGAGAGAGAGCAGCACAGTCACTGAAAGAGAGAGCAGCACAGTCACTGAGAGAGAGAGAGCAGTACAGTCACTGAGGGAGAGAGAGCAGCACAGTCACCGAGAGAGAGAGAGCAGCACAGTCACTGAGGGAAAGAGAGAGAGCAGCACAGATACTGAGAGAGAGAGAGAGAGAGAGAGCAGCAAAGTCACTGAGGGAAAGAGAGAGAGCAGCACAGTCACTGAGAGAGTGCAGCACAGTCACTGAGGGAAAGAGAGAGAGCAGCACAGTCACTGAGAGAGAGCAGCACAGTCACTGAGGGAAAGAGAGAGAGCAGCACAGTCACTGAGAGAGAGAGAGCAGTACAGTCACTGAGGGAGAGAGAGCAGCACAGTCACCGAGAGAGAGAGAGAGCAGCACAGTCACTGAGAGAGAGAGAGCAGCACAGTCACTGAGGGAGAGAGAGCAGCACAGTCACTGAAAGAGAGAGCAGCACAGTCACTGAGAAAGAGAGAGAGCAGTACAGTCACTGAAAGAGAGAGCAGCACAGTCACTGAGGGAGAGAGCAGCACAGTCACTGAGAGAGAGAGAGAGAGCAGCACAGTCACTGAGAGAGAGTGCAGCACAGTCACTGAGGGAGAGAGAGCAGCACAGTCACTGAAAGAGGGAGCAGCACAGTCACTGAGAGAGAGAGAGAGAGAGAGAGCAGCACAGTCACTGAGGGAGAGCAGCAAAGTCACTGAGAGAGAAAGCAGCACAGTCACTGAGAGAGAGAGAGCAGCACAGTCACTGAAAGAGAGAGAGAGAGAGCAGCACAGTCACTGAGGGAGAGCAGCAAAGTCACTGAGAGAGAGAGAGAGAGAGAGAGAGCAGCACAGTCACTGAGGGAGAGCAGCAAAGTCACTGAGAGAGAGAGCAGCACAGTCACTGAGAGAGAGAGAGCAGCACAGTCACTGAGAGAGAGAGAGCAGCACAGTCACTGAGGGAGAGAGAGCAGCACAGTCACTGAGAGAGAGAGCAGCACAGTCACTGAGGGAGAGAGAGCAGCATAGTCACTGAGAGAGAGAGAGCAGCACAGTCACTGAGGGACAGAGAGCAGCACAGTCACTGAGAGAGAGCAGCACAGTCACTGAGGGACACTACTCTACCCATGTATCAGTTTTACAGTGACTCAGTGAGTCCCGACATTAAACTCCTGCTTAACCTCATATCGAGAACCTTCAGTTACTCTAGAGTCACACTTTTCTCATGGAACCGGTTCCACTGCCAATCACAATGTAACTACAAATTATGTTGGCAGTCATCCAACAAGGATCTGGAGGGCACGCCTGTCTGTGTTCACCATGGAGAAAATGATTGACAGATCAGTTGAGTAGAATTAAACCCTCTCGTTCCCAACCAAAGCATAACAATGAAATAAGAAAGCAATGAGCCACTAGAGGGCGCTATTTGCAGAGGCTGCATCACAGGTGAGGGTGTTGTTAGGTGTTGTTAGGTGTTGTTAGAGATCAGAGTAAAGCCCCCTCCCTGTGATAAACCCACCGTAACGCGAGGCCTCTAGCGGCTTCTTGCTTTTATAAAGTAATGTGACATTACTTTTCATTACTGATTCCAGTTATTATAAATAATAATCAAGGTTAACAATTACCCTGCCAGGGTTGTTGCCAAGCAACCACGGACTCCTTTTAAACTGTTTTCACACGACGATGAACTTCTCACAATGCAGCAGCTGAAAGCCTTCGAGTAGCATTTGCTCTCCAAACGTCTGTCGTCCTTTATCCAGTTTCATATTAGCACCAGACTAATGTCCTTTGTGTTCTTTGTGCTGGGTCTAATCTGTGAATGGCTCCCTACTCCCTACATAGTGCACTACTCAGGGATTGAAGTACTCGCTCCTGACAGCCAACAGCTTCTAATGATGCATAACAAAAAGCCCTTCAGAGCTCAGCTACGCGTGCCTGCCAACATTAGAATGCAAGAAGGAGGTCATTTTCTGGGTTATCAACAAATGGACCACCCTCAATATAGTACCCTCCACCCTCATATAACCCTCCACCCACATATAACCACCTATGGATTAATAGAATAAATACAGAGGTCTGAAATAACTATTGGTAGTAAAGGCAGTTTGGGTGGTATAGGTTGAACAAATCCATTATGTTTGGGTTTGTATGAAAATGAATGGGACTCTATGGGAGGAACTAGGGATGAATAAATAATAAATAGAGGAGTGTGGGTCAGTATATCTGTGGATTAGAGTTTGGGGGTCTGCTCTCAGTTATGGTTATGTAACTGGTTATTGCATACATAACACCTTATAATCACTATGTCCATATATATATATATATATATATATATATATATATATATATATATATATATATATATATATATATACAGATGTCCAATGAAAACAATCATAACTTTTAATGGAAGTAAATGGGAACCAAATTAATTCCAATATATATACGGGGTTATGTAATGGGTTATATAGCATACATAACACCTTATTATCACTATGTCCATATATATTGCATTAGATTTTGCATTTGCATATATATATATATATATATATGGCCACTGTCCAATGAAAAAGTCTTAACTTTTACTGTAAGTCAATGGAACCCAAATTATTTCCAAGTTATTTTGCAGCATTTCTATTGGTCCATTCATCATAACATTTTCATACAAAGTAAGCGGCAGCTGCCTCCATCCAATGATGAAGAAAAATTCAAATCAACAGTATTCGCTCAGCCATCGAAATCATTGAGTTCAGGTGTTCCAATCACTTCATGGCCACAGGTGTATAAAACCAGCACCAGGTCATGCAGACTGCTTCTACACACATTAGTAAATGAATGGGTCTTTTCAGGAGCTCAGTGAACTCCAGCGTGGTACCGTCACTTGCAACAAGTCCAGTCGTGAAGTTTCCTCACTACTAAATATTCCAGAGTGGTGTCGTTGGACATCATATTAAACCCTATGGATTAAAAATGGGACGTCCCACAAGTTCGTGAAGGCAGATGAGTGAATACTTACAGCTATATTGTATATATTTATACAACAACCCAACCATACAAAATCTGAAGCTCATATATATATATGGCCGCTGTCTAATGAAAAAGTCTTATTTTTTAATTTAAGTCATTGAAACCCAAAATTATTTCCAAGCTATTTTGCTGCATTTCCATTGGTCCATTCATCATAACATTTTCATACAATGTAACAGTGAACTCCATCGTGGCACCATGATAGGACACCACCTTCTACACACATTAGTAAAGAATGGGTCTCTCTCAGGAGCTCAGTGAACTCCAGCGTGGTACCGTCACTTGCAACAAGTCCAGTCGTGAAGTTTTCTCACTACTAAATATTCCAGAGTGGGGTGGTTGGACATCATATTAAACCCTATGGATTAAAAATAAGATGAGTGAATACTTACAGCTATATAGTGTATATATATATAAAAAAAAAAAAAAAAAAAAAAAAAAAAAAATATATATATATATATATATATATATATATATATATATATATATATATATACAACAGACACAATACAATATATATATACAACAAAACAATACAAAATCTGAAGCTCATATATATATATATGACCGCTGTCCAATGAAAAAAATCGTAACTTTTATTGTAAGCCATTGGAACCCAAATTATTTCCAAGTTGTTTTGCAGCATTTCTATTGGTCCATTCATCATAACATTGTTGCCACCTGAGCAACAAGTCCAGTCATGAAGTTTCTTTACTACTAAATATTCCAGAGTGGTGTCGTTGGACATCATATTAAACCCTATGGATTAAAAATGGGACGTCCCTCAAGTTCGTGAAGGCAGATGAGTGAATACTTAGTGCTATATTGTATATATTTATACAACAACCCAACCATACAAAATCTGAAGCTTATATATATATATATATATATATATATATATATATATATATATATATATATATATATATATATATATATATATATATGGCCGCTGTCTAATGAAAAAATTATTTCCAAGCTATTTTGCAGCATTTCTATTGGTCCATTCATCATAACATTTTCATACAATGTAACAGTGAACTCCAGCGTGGTACCATTATAGGACGCCACCTGTTCAACAAGTCCAGTCGTCAAGTTTCCTCACTACTGAATATTCCAGAGTGGGGTGGTTGGACATCATATTATATATTATATAATTATATATATATTATATCTTCTTCCTTAACATAACAATGGACTGACGGGTCTCTAAAGAAAGTTGGTTCTTTCTGGTCATTGTGAGTCGGTCAGCAAGCCGTCAACTGCTGATCTTCAGATACTAAACTAACCTAGAATGTTGTTCTCCCTTTTATACTCACTTATTAGTAGAATGTTTTTCAGCTGTGATCACAATTGAGCAAGAGTGTCCTAACAACCAATTAGTCCAATAACATCCTTAACTTGGATTGGTGGTCGTACCAGGAGATTTAGACAGAGGACTGAGAATTACTGATGATAGGACTATATGTAAAATAAGCCTCTATACAAAAATAGACTTTAATACAAACATTTTTATTCTTTAAAAATCATCTGATACACTTACATTAATGGAGAACATTGTGAATTACATGAAAATTGCATGAACTGAAATTCTAAAGTGATCCTAAACTTTTGAGCGGTAGTGTATATATAATATATATTAAACACATATGTCTTGCTTCCTAGAGAACATTAGGCCGCCTCTGAAGACCTATCAGCACTCAAGGTGCCTCACTGACATATAATATGCATAGTATAGTGTAGTATGTGGTTTTAGATGCAATCTCTTCTGAAATATTAAAACTAAGGAGGAGACTTTCAGCTCTTCTCCTTTCCACTGAACGCGTTCCAACTCTTCCATTTTCCTTTCGAAAAAAGAAGTGCCAGCTAACTGCGGCGCGGCGGAGCAGCCGAGCTATTTGAGGCTGCATGCGGCTCAACTGCTATCTGGAGCTTTGCCTGTACTCACAGTATATTAGAGCTTATATACCTCGTGTTAAGCGCTAATGATCCGAGCGTGAGTGCTGGTAAATGCAGCAATAGCGTCTCCGGTCCAGGCCCAGCGTAGCTTCAATTAGGTGGGAAATGCCGCGGGGGGACGCGAAAACAAGCGCTTAAGCTTTTGAATGTATACGCTGTGATGAGAATGGATCGCTGGAAATGATCTTAAAAGGCTTCACGGACCCAAACGAAGCCCCTCCGCCGTCAGTCATGTTCAGACTGCCATCCAGATGTTTCAGGAACAGAACTGCCTGCGAGCCATCAGTACTCGGCAAGTACAAGCTGGCCGCTCCGGACCAGATGTTCCTGGCCCCGGCCGCAACGTACGGGAAGCATCTGGAGAAGAAGTCTGGCTGCTGGCTGTTCTCGCGATTTACTCGTTCGAGAAGAAAGGCTCCACCTAGCAAGGCCAGGCTTGGTGAACGGAGCTTGGCGCTCATAGGTGGGCCCCGGAGAGTCCTGCATCTCCAGTTGGAGGCAACACTGGCTGGAAGCCTTGGACTGCACATTGCTCACCGTGCATGATGGGCTTCCTACTGTCTGCTCAGAGGGTCTTTAGGCAGTGGTTAAATATTGGCTCTAAGATTAAATATCTGGTTATATAACTTGATTAAATAGTTATGATCAAAATTCTATTTAATTCTATTTCTGGCGACCTCACTTGGACAAGTTGCACGGATGGACGTCACCGTCCTCACCGCGAGGACAAATTAGGAAACAGTGAAGCAGCTGAGTGTTTAAACCGTACAGACCTTTAATGATAGTTTGCTGTTGTGATACGATTAACTCGCCTATTTTGTGGCTTCAAAGGTATAAATTAATGAGCGAGCTAGACACTGGGCAGTTAGCCAGTTAGTAAGTTAGTCAGTTACTTAAACAGATAGACAGTTAGTCAGTTAGTCAGTTAGTTAGTTAGTTAGTTAGTTAGTCAGCTAGACCAGTTAGTCAGTTAGTTAGTTAGTTAGTTAGACAATATGTTAGTTAGTTAGCCAGTTAGTCAGTCAGTTAGTTAGTTAGTCAGTCAGTCAGTCAGTCAGTTAGTTAGTTAGTCAGTTAGACAATATGTTAGTTAGTTAGCCAGTTAGTCAGTCAGTCAGTTAGTAAGTTAGTCAGTTACTTAAACAGATAGACAGTTAGTCAGTTAGTTAGTTAGTTAGTCAGCTAGCCAGTTAGTTAGTTAGTTAGACAATATGTTAGTTAGTTAGACAATATGTTAGTTAGTTAGCCAGTTAGTCAGTCAGTTAGTTAGTTAGTCAGTTAGACAATATGTTAGTTAGTTAGCCAGTTAGTCAGTTAGTTAGTTAGTTAGTTAGTTAGTCAGTTAGTTAGTTAGTTAGTTAGTTAGTTAGTTAGTCAGTCGGTCAGTTAGTTAGTTAGTTAGCCAGCTACATTATCACATAGACAGTAGTTAGTCAGTTAGTAAGTTACTTAGTTAAATAGTTCATTAGTTAGACAGTTTGTTTGTTAGTTAATGTGTTAGTTAGTTAGTTAGTCAGTTACTTAGTTAATTAGTTTGTTAGTTAGACAATCACTCAGTTAGTTTGTTAGTTAGTTACTTAGTTTGTTAATTAGTTAGTTAGTCCATTTGTTAACTAGTTTGTTAGTTTTTAATTAGTTTGTTAGCTGGGCAGTTAGTCAGTAAGTTAGTTAGTCAGTTAGGCAGTTAGTAAGTTAGTTAGTCAGTTAGCCAGTTAGTTAGTCAGTTAGTTGGCGAGTTAGTTAGTCAGTTAGACAATATGTTAGTTAGTTAGCCAGTTAGTTAGTTAGTTAGACAGCTACATTATCACATAGACAGTAGTTAGTCAGTTTCTAAATTACTTAGTTAAATAGTTCATGTGTTAGTTATTTAGTTAGATAGTTAGTTAGACAGCTACTGTATCAGATGTACAGTTAGTAAGTTAGTCAGTTAGTTAATTAGTTTGTTACTTAGACAATTAGTCAGTTAGTTTGTTAGTTAGTTTGTTTGTTAATTAGTTAGTTAGTTAGTCAGTTTGTTAATTAGTTAGTTAGTTTTTATTTAGTTTGTTAGTTGGGCAGTTAGTAAGTTACTTAGTTACCTAATTATTTAGTTAGTTAATTAGACAATTTGGTTTTTTTTAATTAATTTATTTAGTTAGTTAGCCAGTTTCATAGTTAGTTAGTTAGCTGGCATAAACCATTATTATATCAGAACTATTTTTATGACCCGTACAGGTATTGTCCTAAATGATCTAAAATAATGAACTAATCTTTTTACGACTGTGTGAAAGTTTATCACCTAAAAATACTTCTAGTGGAAAAGCTAATTAACCATACTTTTAAAACTGTGTTGGATCAGCCTAATTAAAACTAATTATGTTTTTATATGATGTTAACTTAAAAAAAATATATATAGAGAGAGAATTATTCTGTTTAAGTTCTATAAAAACACTTCTTGCTACGACTGAAAGCTAACTCACCATGCATAAAAAAATAAGATCAAAGTGATTCTATTACGAGCTGTCAGAACTTTCAGAAGACCAGTGTAAAAATTGCCATAATCTTTGTTTCGGCTCTTAGGCTTTATTTTTCAGAGTGTGTCAACCAGCTGGAGCTCTGGCAGCTTCTGGAAGAAGCTTCTCTGTACAGCACCCCCATTAAAGTAACCGCACCTGATGCTGGCGCCTTGCCGAAGCGTCAGATCATCACGTACGAACCTGTTGTTTATTTATATTAATATTTTTTTCTTTTGGAGCAACCGGCATCTGAAGAAGAAAGAAGCAGCCTTTTCCAGCCTTTCGCCTCGGGCGCTTTCTTCCGCTCACTTCTCCTCTTCCTCCCCTCTCTCTCTTTCCCTCCGCATCCGAACGAGCCGCGCTGTGACATTTAGCTTCTAATGGAGATTTATGAAGTTATCCGAACGCCTCTAGTGTTTAAAAAGTTTGGATCCTACAAACGAGATACTTACTGTAGCTTTTCCATAATGGGCTGTGAAGGCTGGAGCTGGTACTGGGAGGCTGAACTCTAATCGCCTTTATGTGTCATCAGCGTTCATAGACAGCTCCCCATCTGTCATAGCCGGGCCTATCAGGGCGAGCGGGCGAGAGAGAGAGAGAGAGAGAGAGAGAGAGAGAAGGGAAGTCTATGATATGCTGTCGACATGACTTCATCGGAGCTGTTTGTTTGAAGCATCCTGAAAAAAACCCACCACCACATTTGGCCCATTTTCTGAACCAGCATGTTTGTTCAAGCCTTGAAATACACGCTACACCAGAAATCATCCACATACCAACAGAACCCGGCCGGGATTTTCTCTTTAGGCTACTTACAGCCGATAGTTCTCGTACACGACGTATAGACCTCTGCAGTTCGGCCCGGTCCATTCATTTGGCTCACTGTTGGACTGTCCAATAATATCTGTGTCCGCAGATTTACGGCTGCAGTTTCAAGCCAGCAGGTTTTAAGACCGATATGTTCGTAGCACATCTGCGTCTATCCAACGTTGGATTTTAATCTCTGGGCTTAAACAAGTTTAGCTAGAAAGCAAATAATCACTGGGAGATATTACACACATCCCAGCAAACACGGTTACGTTGGGACAACCTACTGTTTTGGTGCCCGCAGTGCTGAAACTGTTAGAAAGTTGTGACAACGTTGTGAATATATTGTCAAATCCTCCTAGAATCCTTCATAGATTCCATTATATCTGTATGGAATTTTATGGAATTGCGTGAAGTTGCCAACAGGTAGTCATAATACCAGAAACAACGTTATTTACTGGTTACATTGGAAACATAAGTCCCCAGACAACATTGTGAGTATATTCATTTATCGATATATATCTATTTTCTGAACCAGCATGTTTGTTGAAGCCTTGAAATACACGCTACACAAGAAATCATCCATATACCAACAGAACCCGGCCGGGATTTTCTCTTTAGGCTACTTACAGCTGACAGTTCTCATATACGACGTATAGACCTCTGCAGTTCGGCTCAATGTTGGACTGTCCAATAATATCTGTGTCCGCAGATTTACGGCTGCAGTTTCAAGCCAGCAGGTTTTAAGACAGTGTTTTTCTTGTTAGCTGCTAGGTTTTAGGAGGATTTCCGATATGTTCGTAGCACATCTGCGTCGGTCCAACGTTGGATTTTAAGATCTGGGCTTAAACAAGTTTAGCTAGAAAGCAAATATTCACAGAGAGATATTACACACATCCCAGTAAACATGGTTACGTTGGGACAACCTACTGTTTTGGTGCCCGCAGTGCTGAAACTGTTAGAAAGTTGTGACAATGTTGTGAATATATTGTCAAATCCTCCTAGAATCATTCAAGCATTCCACTAAATCTGTATGGAATTCCATGGAAGTGTGCAAAGTTGCCAACAGGTAGTCATTGTGAGTTGTGAGTATATTCATTTATCGATATATATCTATTTTCTGAACCAGCATGTTTGTTCAAGCCTTGAAATACACGCTACACGAGAAATCATCCATATACCAACAGAACCCGGCTGGGATTTTCTCTTTAGGCTACTTACAGCCGACAGTTCTCGTACACGACGTATAGACCCCTGCAGTTCGACCCGGTCCATTCATTTGGTTCACAGTTGGACTGTCCAATAATATCTTTGTCCGCAGATTTAAGGTTTGGCGATTGTTAGCTTTAATATGTTTATGGTACATGTTCTGTCCTCAGTATATGTGCTGAATATATCTTGACAGACAGATAAATGCTATCCTAACATCAAGACTCTGAAGACACTTGGCCCTTATCCACAGGTTTGTTGACGTTGCAAGAAAAGGTGAAACTAAAACATACAGAAAAACAATTTTCAATAAAATGCTCAACCTCAATCCCCAATCAGTTCTCAGTATCAAACGTAACAAATGTGACATTTCCCTAAAATAATGGCCTACGATGGTAGATAAACAATAAACAATAGTTACATACCCACGATGTTATCAATGACATTAAGATGTATGCAGATCTCACTGGATTGACTTTCAATTCAATGCACCACAATTCTGAAGAGCAGCCTGCTCTCAAGTCCTGATAACATGTGATAGGCTGCTCTAACCCCCAGTGGTTCTTGGCTATTGACATCTAGTGGTTCAATGGTGAACTACAACTGGCTACTAAATATTCTTATACAAAAATGGAATGAGGCTTCTAAACCCAACCATGTACTTGTGGCAGGACAATACATCTGCATCGGTCAAACGTTGGATTTTAATTTTTAGGATTAAACAAGTTTAGCTGGAAAGCAAATATTCACACGGAGATATTACACACATCCCAGCAAACACGGTTACGTTGGGACCACCTACTGTTTTGGTGCCCACAGTGTTGAAACTCTGGGAAAGTTGTGATAATGTTTAGAGTATATTTTCACAACCTCCTAGAATCCTTTATACGTTCCATTGTATCTGTATGGATTTTATGGAATTGTGTGAAGTTGCCAACAGGTAGTTATAATACCCGAAACAACATTACTTACTGGTTACATTTTGACAACCCACTGTTTTGGTGCCCACAGTGTTGAAACATAAGTCCCCAGACAACATAGTGAGTATATTCTCACAGCCCACCATATTTGGCCCATTTTCTAAAAACAGCATGTTTGTTGAAGCCTTGAAATACACGCTACACGAGATATCATCCATATACCAACAGAACCCGGCCGGGATTTTCTCTTTAGGCTACTTACAGCCGACAGTTCTCGTACACGACGTACAGACCTCTGCAGTTCGGCTCACTGTTGGACTGTCAGTTTACGGCTGCAGTTCCAAGCCAGCAGGTTTCAAGACAGTGTTTTTCTTGTTAGCTACTAGGTTTTAGGAGGATTTCCGATACATTTGTGGTACATCTGCGTCGATCCAATGTTGAATTTTAAGATCTGGGCTTAAACAAGTTTAGCTAGAAAGCAAATATTCACTGGGAGATATTACACACATCCCAGCAAACACGGTTACATTGGGACAACCTACTGTTTTGGTGCCCACAGTGTTGAAACTGTGAGAAAGTTGTGACAACGTTGTGAATATATTGTCAAATCCTCCTAGAATCCTTCATAGATTCTATTATATCTGTATGGAATTTTATGGAATTGCCAACAGGTAGTCATAATACCAGAAACAACGTTATTTGCTGGTTACATTGGAAACATAAGTCCCCAGACAACACTGTGAGTATATTCATCTGCGTTGGTCCAACGTTGGATTTTAAGCTCTGGGCTTAAACAAGTTTCACTGGAAAACAAATAATGACAGGGAGATATTACACACATCCCAGTAAACATGGTAACGTTGGGACAACCTACTGTTTTGGTGCCCACAGTGTTGAAACTCTGGTAAGTTGTGAATATGTTGTCACAACCTCCTAGAATCCTTCATACATTCCACTAAATCTGTATGGAATTCCATGGAAGTGTGCAAAGTTGCCAACAGGTAGTCATAATACCCAAAATGCAGGTATTTACCGGTTATGTTGGGGCACCCCACAGTTTTGGTGCCCACAGTGTTAAAAACGTAAGTTCCTAGAAAGTTGTGACAATGTTATCAGTATGTTGTCACAACCATCTAGAATCCTTCATACATTCCATTATATCTGTATGGAACGCCACGGAATAGTGTGACGTGGCCATCAGGTGGTCTCAAAACCTGAAACAATGTTATTTAGTGGTGATGTTGTGTCAACATTGTTTAGACAACGTAAAAAAAGCATTCAGAGAAAAGGTTTCAAGACAGTGGCACTCACACGTGTTTTGGTTTTCTTGCCGACTGTTAGCGTTAACTGTTAACTGTTTTAGGAGGATTTCCAACATCGGTCACATGTTAGATCTTAATCTTTGGGCTTAAACAATTTCACTGTTTCTCTCAGTTTTCTTGAGAATGCCCAGCATGTCCCTCTCAACTGGAGACATCTTAGACCAAAACTATCCTAAAATCTGCCCCAGACATCAGTCAGTACCTCCGTAACCACTTTAAATAGCTTTCCTTCTATGTGGGAGCATTTAGAGTCCTCAGACGTCTGGTTACCATCACCTCCACTGTGAACAACTCTGTACGTTTCTCTAGAACAGAGCACATCAAGCTACTCGGAATGACGTTGTTAACAGAAATTTAATCGAATTCTCCTCGGAATGGAGCGAAATGTCATTCCCAGGAATTTCTGCCTTGTTTCCTTTCCTCCGTTTTTCATGGCGCGTCCATAGAGTTGGAAGGTCTTCCAGTGACAGCTAACACAAAGCAGGAATGTTCTTGTGGGAACGCCGCGACAGCTGAGAGTGCAGGTACCGAATGGCCGGGCTGACCTTTATGGCGCGACTCACTTAGCCGCACGAGCACTTCCAGCGACATGAAAAGAAAGAAGACATATCTTTGAGCTCTCCCAGCAGAACACGGCAGAAAACATATTGATCTGAAGGGGCTCGTACAGAACGCTCTCCTTCTCCGCCTGCACTACTGAAACGCTCCAAAGCAGCAGAGGCTTCTAATGTACTGACATTCTCATACTAAGTTCAAATGGTGAACCTTTAGAAGACTATTACCTCTGCTCTTAGTTGTTTGGTTCTCAGCCCGAGGACAGAAATGAGATTAAACAGGTTCACTATGGAGTGTCAAAATCTTAAACTATACAAATAAGCTTATAATTAAAGAATTATTGATTTAAGACACTGTTTGTTATCATTGCTCTCCTGCTCTGGGCAGCACATGTGTGTTCAAACAGAACAAGCAGCAACAAGAGTGAAGATACGAACCATGTTCTAGAGACCCAGTATATACAGTTACCGGCCAATCCGATTGTTAAGTTGGAGGTAAGTAGCCGTTTCTGGGTCCAGACGTCACCACAGACCACCAATTCAAATAGCAATCACTAAACCTTTTCACAGTCCTCGTGTATTTAGACACCACTGAGGGTTAAAAAGGGTGTAAATTCTCCTAAGTCTCTACTGGGTCTCTACTGAGTCTCTACTGGGTCTCTACTGAGTCTCTACTAAGACTGTACTGGGTCTCTACTGGGTCTCTACTGGGTCTCTACTGAGTCTCTACTGGGTCTCTACTGAGTCTCTACTGGGTCTCTACTGGGTTTCTACTGAGTCTCTACTGGGTCTCTACTGAGTCTGTACTGAGTCTCTACTGGGTCTCTACTGGGTCTCTACTGGGTTTCTACTGAGTCTCTACTGGGTCTCTACTGAGTCTGTACTGAGTCTCTACTGGGTCTCTACTGAGTCTGTACTGAGTCTCTACTAAGTCTGTACTGAGTCTCTACGGGGTCTCTACTGAGTCTGTACTGAGTCTCTACAAAGTCTCTACTGGGTCTCTACTGAGTCTCTACTGGGTCTCTACTGGGTCTCTACCAGGTCTCTACTGGGTCTCTACTGGGTCTCTACTGGGTCTGTAATGGGTCTCTACTGGGTCTCTACTGAGTCTCTACCAGGTCTCTACTGGGTCTCTACTGAGTATCTACTGAGTCTGTACTGGGTCTCTACTGAGTCTCTACCAGGTCTCTACTGGGTCTCTACTGAGTCTCTACTAAGACTGTACCGAGTCTCTACTGGGTCTCTACTGAGTCTCTACTGGGTCTGTAATGGGTCTCTACTGGGTCTCTACTGAGTCTCTACTGAGTCTCTACTAAGACTGTACCGAGTCTCTACTGGGTCTCTACTGAATCTCTACTAAGTCTCTACTGGGTCTCTACTAGGTCTCTACTGAGTCTCTACTGAGTCTGTATTGAGTCTCTACTGAGTCTGTATTGGGTCTCTACTGGGTCTCTACTGAGTCTCTACTAACTCTCTACTAGGTCTTTACTAAGTCTCCACTGAGTCTCTACTGAGTCTCTACTAAGTCTCTCCTAAGTTTCTACTGAGTCTCTACTGAGTATCTACTAAGTCTCTACTGAGTCTCTACTAAGTCTCTACTGAGTCTCTACTAAGTCTCTACTGAGTCTCTCTCCGAGTCTGATTCGTTACAGTGCAGGCAGAGATCTCGAGAGCAGGTGAGTCCATGATTAACAAACACAAAAACATTCACAAAAATATTCACAAAAACATTCCTGACACAAACACTAGACCAAGAACTGGAGAGAGCAAGGGCTATAAATACACAAGGGCACCGAAGAAAGACCAATGATGAGGAGGAGCCTCAAACTCGGAACAGGTGAGGGGCGTGGCTAAAGTGCTGAGACAGATAGGTAGAGATCCAGGGCAAGGCATGACGCACTCTTGATATAAACTATGGGGTTTTATAGGGTGTTTCCTGCTATGAACCCACTTCTTAATGTTCAGGTTACTGGTGGGCTTTTTTGTGCTGCCCATCTAAAGCGAAGACAGCTAGTCTTAAAGAGACAACACGCATGTAGGAATGATTTATAAAGGATACTAGATCAATTATTATATCCATTCTTTATTCCTTATATGATTCCCCTTGACGGGTGCCAGTAATAGGGGCGGGGGTTGACTGTATACCTTCCACCCGTAAAGCAGAGTTAGCATGAAGAAAACTCGATTTTCTTTTTTCCTTCATCGCTTTTCTAAAGACTTCCCGCTCTTTTCAGATGCGACTGGCCTCACCGTGTGCTCATGTGCATCTTTCTATTTTGTGCTGTGATGATTTCACCTTCTTACCTCTGTGTCTTTCATTCGCGCCGCTCTAATTAAATGAGTGAGGTCGCCCTTTTGCCTCCCTTCCATTCACGGCAGTGACACGGAGGCCGGGCTCAATGCCGCCGAGGCCAGAGTCAATGAAACAAAGCGGGCGAGCGCGGGTAAATGGAAGAGCGAGGCACGGAAGCTGGGTTTGAATAGGAGATGCTCATTGACCAACGGGCCATTCTTCACTAAAGCCCCGAGAGATTGAGTTCCAAGGCCTGGAGGTCTGTTTGAAAGCGGACGCAAGTAGCGTGGAGGAACTGAAAGGAGCTGTTTTTCTTTTCTTTTTTCTTTTTTTTATACCTTCCCCTGCCATAAGAGAAAGGGCCCTCGCCTCATTTTAAATCGATCGGGCTTTAGATCTTTCGCAATCTCTTTTGAAGCTCAAGCCGTGGACCTTGAGGTCCTCAGTGATATGGTCAATTCCACAGGGACCTAGATGGAGGACCAGGGCACCAAACTGCAGGGTTGAATTCAATGAGCCAAGAAAGTCTGCAGGTAGAAAACTTCTAGGCTTTGCAGTACTGACCATACAGGAGCTCCACTTACAGACTGTAGTTTATCTGATACTCTCTATACTTTATAACTGTGTTCTTTAAGAGTCAGGACCCCCACAGGACCACCACAGAGCAGGTACTGACCAACAAGGAAACAAAGTATGGAGAGAAACAGATGGACTACAGTTTGTAACTCTGAAACACTTAAAAGGTGGTTCTTCAAGGGTTCCTTAGCAAAGAAAGTGGTTCCATATAGAGCCCTTGTCTGATTAAAGGGTCATTAGATCGGTCCATTAGTTTGATGGAGACGGTGGTGTAGATAGTTCTATGTGGAACCCTTTGAAATAGGCTCTATATAGCATCCAAAAATTCTTACAAGCTTGACAACTTAAGCAGAACCATATCTGGTGTCATAGAGAACCTTCTGCAGCACAATGTCCATCAATATGATGTATCTAAAGAAGCCTTGGATCATCTCTCAAAGGGTTCTGTAAGTATTTATGGGTCTATAGAACCATGTTCTTTGCTAAAGAACCACTGAAGGACTATCTTTGTAAGAGTGTGTATGACAAGTTAAGCTGATAATATGGAGATATGATGGCGGAGACCAGCATTCAATGTTTTCATTCTTGTGGAGGAGACGGAGGCAGTGTGTGAGGAACAGAGTGGAGGAGATGCAGGTAAAAACAGAGTGGAGGAGATGGAAATGAAGAACACAGTGAAGGAGATGGAGGTGAGGAACAGAGTGGAGGAGATGGAGGTGAAGAACCGAGTGGACAAGATTGAGGAGGTGTAGAACTGAGTGGAGGAGATGGAGGTAAAGAACAGAGTGGGGGAGATGTAGATAAAGAACAGATTGGAGGAGATGGAGGTAAAAAACAGAGAGGAGGAGATAGAGGTGAGGAGCAGAGTGGAGGAGATGGAGGTGAGAAACAGAGTGGGGGAGATGTAGGTAAAGAACAGAGTGAAGGAGATGGAGGTAAAGAACAGAGTGGGGGAGATGTAGGTAAAGAACAGATTGGAGGAGATGTAGGTAAAGAACAGAGTGGAGGAGATGAAGGTAAAGAACAGAGTGGAGGAGACAGAGGTGAGGAGCAGAGTGGAGGAGATGGAGGTGAGGAACAGAGTGGAGGAGATGGAGGTGAAGAACAGAGTGGAAGAGATGTAGGTAAAGAACAGAGAGGATGAGATGTAGGTAAAGAACAGATTGGAGGAGATGTAGGTAAAGAACAGAGTGGAGGAGATGGAGGTAAAGAACAGAGTGGAGGAGATAGAGGTGAGGAGCAGAGTGGAGGAGATGGAGGTGAGAAACAGAGTGGGGGAGATGTAGGTAAAGAACAGAGTGAAGGAGATGGAGGTAAAGAACAGAGTGGGGGAGATGTAGGTAAAGAACAGATTGGAGGAGATGTAGGTAAAGAACAGAGTGGAGGAGATGAAGGTAAAGAACAGAGTGGAGGAGACAGAGGTGAGGAGCAGAGTGGAGGAGATGGAGGTGAGGAACAGAGTGAAGAAGATGGAGGTAAAGAACAGAGTGGGGGAGATGTAGGTAAAGAACAGATTGGAGGAGATGTAGGTAAAGAACAGAGTGGAGGAGATGGAGGTAAAGAACAGAGTGGAGGAGATAGAGGTGAGGAGCAGAGTGGAGGAGATGGAGGTGAGAAACAGAGTGGAGGAGAAGAACAGAGTGGAGGAGATAGAGGTGAGGAGCAGAGTGGAGGAGATGGAGGTGAGGAACAGAGTGGAGGAGATGGAGGTGAAGAACAGAGTGGAAGATATGTAGGTAAAGAACAGAGAGGAGGAGATGGAGGTGAAGAACACAGTGAAGGAGATGGAGGTGAAGAACAGTGTGGAAGAAAGGTGGTCGTGTAGCAAGACCAGAATTGTCTCAGAAATTGATTGGTGCAATCAGAATTTCAATATCTCTTGTGGTTCAAACGTTATCAACACAGAAAGTTACAACAACAACCACATTGAACACCATGTTCAGGGTGCTGTCCCTGGTGCTGAACTGCACCTTCAGATTCCTGAGACAGTTCTAATAATAGGGTATTGATTTAATCAATCAATCAATCAATCAATCAACCTTTATTTTCACTCAGGAGACCCTCATTTACAATGTCAATGTCAAAAAATGGATTGAAAATAAAAAATAATAATTTTATTAAGTACTTAAAATATAATAGAAACAATAAGAACAGAGACTAAATTAAGTTAGAATAATCGTAAAAGAAAAACAAATAAAAACTGAATAAGAAACTCAGGAATCAGGAATAAGACAAAAGTAAAAATATAAATATTATAGTCAAATATAATATAGTAAAATAATTAATAATAAAAAATATTAAAGTAATAAAATAATAATAATAATAATAATAATAATAATAATAATAATAATAATAATAATAATAATGGTAAAATGAAATAAAAATGAAAATAAATAAATAAATAAATAAATATAAAAAAATATTTATATAAATAAATAAAAATCATAAAACTGTTAACTAAAATTAAATAAAACATTGGCCGGTCGTGCGGAGGTGGTAATAGAAGGAATTTGAAGCTGCTGAGTCGCTATTACAACCAAATAATCTACTGATATCTGAAGTTCACGCATGCCGTCATGCAGGGTTGCCAGATTCTCAGCTCTCCCAACAACCCTGTCTGGTGTGCGAGTGCAACGTGGGTGGAAACTGAAGTTTCGGGGGTGCGTTTAAGTTTGGAGTATATTGTAAACGTACTGCGGGAACAGGTTTCAAAACAAAAACAAATCATCTCCTATTCATAAACGGATCGTGCTGCTGACTGGCCGCCAGCTCGCAGGCGTATTGAATAAACGGGCGGAAGGTCAGGCTCGTTCGGGGGCGTACTGACCGCTCCAAAGCAGAAGATGTGATTTACGCTGTGATTCAGATATTTCTGAATGGGTGAGTGGGTTTATTTATGGGTGGGTTTTAAATTCTAGTGGGTTGTTAAACTTTCAGCTGCTCCGTTTCACCCTGGTGGGCTCGAGAGAGGCAGCCGTGTGACCACTACAGCTCACAAGAGCCTTTCAGTTTCATTTCATATTAATACTTACTTTACAGTGTGTTTCACTATACAGTACACAGAGCTTCACTCTATTCTCTACACAGGTAGTGTTACAGTTTACCTGTACACAGGTAGGTGAAGGTAGTGTTACAGTTTACCTGTACACAGGTAGGTGAAGGTAGTGTTACAGTTTACCTGTACACAGGTAGGTGAAGGTAGTGTTAGAGTTTATCTGTACACAGGTAGGTGAAGGTAGTGTTACAGTTTACCTGTACACAGGTAGGTGAAGGTGGTGTTAGAGTTTACCAGTACACAGGTAGGTGAAGGTAGTGTTACAGTTTACCTGTACACAGGTAGGTGAAGGTAGTGTTACAGTTTACCTGTACACAGGTAGGTGAAGGTAGTGTTACAGTCTACCTGTACACAGGTAGGTGAAGGTAGTGTTACAGTCTACCAGTACACAGGTAGGTGAAGGTAGTGTTACAGTTTACCTGTACACAGGTAGGTGAAGGTAGTGTTACAGTTTACCTGTACACAGGTAGGTGAAGGTGGTGTTAGAGTTTACCTGTACAAGGGTAGGTGAAGGTGGTGTTAGAGTTTATTTGTACACAGGTAGGTGAAGGTAGTGTTACAGTTTACCTGTACACAGGTAGGTGAAGGTGGTGTTACAGTTTACCTGTACACAGGTAGGTGAAGGTAGTGTTACAGTTTATCTGTACACAGGTAGGTGAAGGTAGTGTTACAGTTTATCTGTACACAGGTAGGTGAAGGTAGTGTTACAGTTTACCTGTACACAGGTAGGTGAAGGTAGTGTTACAGTTTACCTGTACACAGGTAGGTGAAGGTAGTGTTACAGTTTACCTGTACACAGGTAGGTGAAGGTAGTGTTACAGTTTACCTGTACACAGGTAGGTGAAGGTGGTGTTAGAGTTTACCTGTACAAGGGTAGGTGAAGGTGGTGTTAGAGTTTATTTGTACACAGGTAGGTGAAGGTAGTGTTACAGTTTACCTGTACACAGGTAGGTGAAGGTGGTGTTACAGTTTACCTGTACACAGGTAGGTGAAGGTAGTGTTACAGTTTATCTGTACACAGGTAGGTGAAGGTAGTGTTACAGTTTATCTGTACACAGGTAGGTGAAGGTAGTGTTACAGTTTACCTGTACACAGGTAGGTGAAGGTAGTGTTACAGTTTACCTGTACACAGGTAGGTGAAGGTAGTGTTACAGTCTACCTGTACACAGGTAGGTGAAGGTAGTGTTACAGTTTACCAGTACACAGGTAGGTGAAGGTAGTGTTACAGTTTATCTGTACACAGGTAGGTGAAGGTAGTGTTACAGTTTACCTGTACACAGGTAGGTGAAGGTAGTGTTACAGTTTACCTGTACACAGGTAGGTGAAGGTGGTGTTAGAGTTTACCTGTACAAGGGTAGGTGAAGGTGGTGTTAGAGTTTATTTGTACACAGGTAGGTGAAGGTAGTGTTACAGTTTACCTGTACACAGGTAGGTGAAGGTGGTGTTACAGTTTACCTGTACACAGGTAGGTGAAGGTAGTGTTACAGTTTATCTGTACACAGGTAGGTGAAGGTAGTGTTACAGTTTATCTGTACACAGGTAGGTGAAGGTAGTGTTACAGTTTACCTGTACACAGGTAGGTGAAGGTAGTGTTACAGTTTACCTGTACACAGGTAGGTGAAGGTAGTGTTACAGTTTACCTGTACACAGGTAGGTGAAGGTAGTGTTACAGTTTACCTGTACACAGGTAGGTGAAGGTGGTGTTACAGTTTACCTGTACACAGGTAGGTGAAGGTGGTGTTACAGTTTACCTGTACACAGGTAGGTGAAGGTAGTGTTAGGAGTCTTACCCAAATACTCTTGTTGGTATAGTGTACGGTGGTACTCAGGTGGGGAATCTAAGTCCAGTCTACAGCATAGAGAGCAGTAGTGTAACCCACTACACTATACTAACCACATCCTTTACTTAATCATCCATTGTCTATTAACCATCATCCCAGAACGGGACTCAGATTCCGAGAGGGCAGCAGTTTAACACGCTCAAAGTCCAGAAAAATAAAAATAATAAATTATTAATAACGTACATATACATTCACCTGTGGTTGCAGCTCTTGCCTCAGCATCTCTCCTCAAATCAGACCAACAGCATCACTTTGGAAAAGAAATTCAATATTCCTTTCAAGCCCATGCGCCCGTATGTGTAATGCCTTCTGCTCCAGTCTTTTACTCCTGCTCTCCTGCTCTTGATCAGTGATGTATTTATAAACAGTGGTGTAAAAGGCCAGTTGCTCCTTTTTGCAGGACGTATTGCGTCTTTTTCTAGAAAAATAAACAGGTTGGAAGTTCAATGAAATATAAAAAATCAAATCAAACTCCACAGAGTCCATCTCTCCTCCCTCTTTCTGTTCTGGATCATCTCCAAGAAAGTGTGAGAAGTGTGAGTTTGAAGCCACGGGTTTATCAACATGCAGATATATATACACAATCAGTCTATATCATAACCTTAATTTCACATTATATATATACAGGGGTTGGACAATGAAACTGAAACACCACAATAATTGATTAGTATGGTGTAGATCCTCCTTTTTTGGCCAATACAGCGTCAGTTCGTCTTGGGAATGACATATACGAGTCCTGCACAGTGGTCAGAGGGATTTTAAGCCATTCTTTTTGCAGGACAGTGCTCAGGTCACTACGTGATGCTGGTGGAGGAAAACGTTTCCTGACTCGCTCCTCCAAAACACCCCAAAGTGGCTCAATAATATTTAGATCTGGTGACTGTGCAGGCCATGGGAGATGTTCAACTTCACTTTCATGTTCATCAAACCATCTTTCTCCAGTCTTGCTGTGTGTATTGGTGCATCATCATCCTGATACACGGCACCGCCTTCAGGATACAATGTTTGAACCATTGGATGCACATGGTCCTCCAGAATGGTTCGGTAGTCCTTGGCAGTGAGGCGCCCATCTAGCACAAGTATTGGGACAAGGGAATTCCATGATATGGCAGCCCAAACCATCACTGACCCACCCCCATGCTTCACTCTGGGCCAGCAACAGTCTGGGTGGTCTGCTTCTTTGGGGGTTCTCCACACCGTAACTCTCCCGGATGTGGGGAAAACAGTAAAGATGGATCATCAGAGAACAATACATGTTCAAATTGACCACAGCCCAAGATCTGATCTCCTTGCACCATTGAAACCGACGTTTGGCATTGGCACGAGTGACCAAAGGTCTGGCTATAGCAGCCCGGCCGTGTATACTGACCCTGTGGAGCTCCTGACGGACAGTTCTGGTGAAACAGGAGAAGCTGAGGTGCACATTTAACCCTGCCGTGATTTGATCAGCCGTGGTTTTATGTTTTTTGGATACAATCCGGGTTAGAACCCAACATCCCTTTCAGACAGCTTCCTCTTGCGTCCACAGTTAATCCTGTTGGATGTGGTTGGTCCTTCTTGGTGGTATGCTGACGTTACCCTGGATACCGTGGCTCTTGATACATCACAAAGACTTGCTGTCTTGGTCACAGATGCGCCAGCAAGACGTGCACCAACAGTTTGTCCTCTTTTGAACTCTGGTATGTCCCATAATGTTGTGTTATTGTAAGATTTTGAGCTAAACTGTGCTCTTACCTGCTAACTGAACTTCACACTCTGCTCTTACTGGTGCAATGTTCAATTAATGAAGGTTGGCCACCAGACTGGTCCAATTTAGCCATGAAACCTCCCACACTAACATGACAGGTGGTTCAGTTTCATTGTTCAACCCCTGTATAGAAAGCAACATATTTATATAAATATATATTAAGTTCCTTCAGCAAAATTAGCTTAACTAAGTACTGAGTAGTCAAAGACTTGATTTGAGATGCTGGCTTGTGGTTCTGTTTGTGAGGCTGTAACAGTTGGTACACGTACTGTTTGTTATTCGCTCAGTAGTCAGTCATTAGTCGAGCGAGGGACTCTGTGTTCGCTGGTTTGTGCTTTAAGCAGATGTGGGTGTTTGTGTGGTGTTGCTGTATACGAGAGCTGTATTCTGCTGCAGGGTGTCAGTAACTCATGACAGTTCCAGTACACACAATATCAGCAGGTAGAGGAGAGCAGGGCTGTATACTCCAGCCACAACACACAGCCCAGCTAGCAGCCAACAGAAACTAAACAGCCCCAGTATAGTCATGGTTGATATACTCATGGTTAATATACTAATGGTTAATATGCTTATGGTTAATATACTCATAGTTAATATACTTATGGTTAATATACTTATGGTTAACATACTCATGGTTGATATACTCGTGGTTAATATACTCATGGTTAATATACTCATGGTTAATATAATCATGGTTAATATACTCATGGTTAATATGCTCATGGTTAATATACTCATGGTTAATATGCTCATGGTTAATATACTCATGGTTAATATACTCATAGTTAATATACTCATGGTTAATATACTCATGGTTAATATGCTCATGGTTAATATACTCATGGTTAATATACTCATGGTTAATATACTCATGGTTAATATGCTCATGGTTAATATACTCATGGTTAATATACTCATGGTTAATATACTCATGGTTAATATACTCATGGTTGATATACTCATGGTTAATATACTCATGGTTGATATACTCATGGTTAATATACTCATGGTTAATATATTCATGGTTAATATGCTCATGGTTAATATACTCATGGTTAATATGCTCATGGTTAATATACTCATGGTTGATATACTCATGGTTAATATGCTCATGGTTAATATACTCATGGTTGATATACTCATGGTTAATATACTCATGGTTAATATATTAATGGTTAATATGCTCATGGTTAATATACTCATGGTTAATATACTCATGGTTAATATGCTCATGGTTAATATACTCATGGTTGATATACTCATGGTTAATATACTCATGGTTAATATGCTCATGGTTAATATACTCATGGTTAATATACTCATGGTTAATATGGTTAATATACTCATAGTTAATATACTCATGGTTAATATACTCATGGTTAATATACTCATGGTTAACATACTCATAGTTAATATACTCATGGTTAATATGGTTAATATACTCATGGTTAATATACTCATGGTAAATTTACTCATAATTAATATACTCATGGTTAATATACTCATAGTTAATATATTCATGGTTAATATGCTTATGGTTAATATACTCATGGTTAATATATTCATGGTTAATATGCTTATGGTTAATATGCTCTTGGTTAATATACTCATGGTTAATATACTCATGGTTAATATATTCATGGTTAATATGCTTATGGTTAATATGCTTATGGTTAATATACTCATAGTTAATATACTTATGGTTAATATACTTATGGTTAACATACTCGTGGTTAATATACTCATGGTTAATATACTCATGGTTAATATAATCATGGTTAATATACTCATGGTTAATATACTCATGGTTAATATGCTCATGGTTAATATGCTCATGGTTAATATGCTCATGGTTAATATACTCATGGTTAATATACTCATAGTTAATATACTCATGGTTAATATACTCATGGTTAATATGCTCATGGTTAATATACTCATGGTTAATATACTCATGGTTAATATACTCATGGTTAATATACTCATGGTTAATATACTCATGGTTAATATACTCATGGTTGATATACTCATGGTTGATATACTCATGGTTGATATACTCATGGTTAATATATTCATGGTTAATATGCTCATGGTTAATATACTCATGGTTAATATGCTCATGGTTAATATACTCATGGTTGATATACTCATGGTTAATATACTCATGGTTAATATGCTCATGGTTAATATACTCATGGTTAATATACTCATGGTTAATATGGTTAATATACTCATAGTTAATATACTCATGGTTAATATACTCATGGTTAATATACTCATGGTTAACATACTCATAGTTAATATACTCATGGTTAATATGGTTAATATACTCATGGTTAATATACTCATGGTAAATTTACTCATAATTAATATACTCATGGTTAATATACTCATAGTTAATATATTCATGGTTAATATGCTTATGGTTAATATGCTCATGGTTAATATACTCATGGTTAATATACTCATGGTTAATATATTCATGGTAAATTTACTCATAATTAATATACTCATGGTTAATATACTCATGGTTAATATATTCATGGTTAATATGCTTATGGTTAATATGCTTATGGTTAATATACTCATGGTTAATATACTCATGGTTAATATGCTTATGGTTAATATACTCATGGTTAATATACTCATGGTTAATATACTCATGGTTAATATGGTTAATATACTCATAGTTAATATACTCATGGTTAATATACTCGTAGTTAATATGGTTAATATACTCATAGTTAATATACTCATGGTTAATATACTCATGGTTAATATACTCATAGTTAATATACTCATGGTTAATATACTCATAATTCATATACTCATGGTTAATATGCTTATGGTTAATATACTCATGGTTAATATGGTTAATATACTCATGGTTAATATACTCATGGTTAATATACTCATAGGTAATATACTCATGGTTAATATACTCATGGTTAATATGGTTAATATACTCATAGTTAATATACTCATGGTTAATATACTCATGGTTAATATACTCATAATTTATATACTCATGGTTAATATGCTTATGGTTAATATACTCATGGTTAATATACTCATGGTTAATATGCTTATGGTTAATATACTCATGGTTAATATACTCATGGTTAATATGGTTAATATACTCATGGTTAATATACTCATGGTAAATTTACTCATAATTAATATACTCATGGTTAATATGCTCATGGTTAATATACTCATGGTTAATATACTCATGGTTAATATGATTAATATACTCATAGTTAATATACTCATGGTTAATATACTCATGGTTAATATGGTTAATATACTCATGGTTAATATACTCATGGTTAATATGGTTAATATACTCATAGTTAATATACTCATGGTTAATATACTCATGGTTAATATGCTTATGGTTAATATACTCATAGTTAATATACTCATGGTTAATATACTCATAGTTAATATACTCATGGTTAATATGGTTAATATACTCATGGTTAATATACTCATGGTTAATATACTCATGGTTAATATGGTTAATATACTCATGGTTAATATACTCATGGTTAATATACTCATGGTTAATATGGTTAATATACTCATAGTTAATATACTCATGGTTAATATACTCATAGTTAATATACTCATGGTTAATATGGTTAATATACTCATGGTTAATATACTCATGGTTAATATACTCATGGTTAATATGGTTAATATACTCATAGTTAATATACTCATGGTTAATATACTCATAGTTAATATACTCATGGTTAATATGGTTAATATACTCATGGTTAATATACTCATGGTTAATATGGTTAATATACTCATAGTTAATATACTCATGGTTAATATACTCATGGTTAATGTACTCATGGTTAATATGGTTAATATACTCATAGTTAATATACTCATGGTCAATATACTCATGGTTAATGTACTCATGGTTAATATGGTTAATATACTCATAGTTAATATACTCATGGTTAATGTGGTTAATATACTCATGGTTAATGTGGTTAATATACTCATTTACATTTACATTTACATTTACAGCATTTAGCAGACGCTCTTATCCAGGGCCAGTGCTGATACCTAGAAAAAAGACAATGCAATACCTAGCAAGACTGGAACACCTACAGAGAAGAGAATAAATACAAGACTCATGCTTATACTCATGGTTAATATACTCATGGTTAATATACTCATAGTTAATATGGTTAATATACTCATGGTTAATATACTCATGGTTAATATACTCATAGTTAATATGGTTAATATACTCATGGTTAATATACTCATGGTTAATATCCTGACAAAAGTGGAACCTGTCTGTTAAGCATTCTGAGATGCTTTCAGCTCAGTACAGTTGTACAGAGCGGTTATCTGATCTACTCTATCCTTTCTGTTATCTGGAACAAGTCTGGCCATTCTCCACTGACCTCTCTCATCAATAAGGCTTTGCTTACTGGATGGTTTTTCGTTATTACACCTTTCTCAAGAGTAATCTCTGGAGATCATCAGTTACAGGGATCCTTAAACCAGGCCAACAATCATGCCACTCATGTCTAAGTGTACAGGTGTATACACCTGTAAACACCTTCATTTAGGAGTTACATATACACAGATCAGCTATTACATTAAAACCACCTCCTTCTATCTACACACACTGTCCACTGTATCAGCTCCACTGACCATATAGGACCTCCACTTACAGACTGTAGTTCATCTGATTCTCTGTATACTACAGTCTGCTGGTGTAGCTCCTGTATGGTCAGTGGAGCTGCTGTAATGGACATTGTGTGTAGATATAAGACGATGGCTGATCGGTGATGCGCCAGAACTGTAGTCCAAAAGTTACGACTGCGCCAAACAACCTTGTGCTCCTCCGCTTGAACACGTCATCACAGCGTCTGAGTTATAACTTGAGAGGAAAGTTGAGAACACAAAGCGGCCCATTGTAACATGTAATTAGTCGCCACCAAACTGGAATGAAAATTGAGTGAAAATCCAAAAGAAAAGAACAACAACAAAAAAGAAATTAAACTGGCCAACAGTTTAATTAATTCGAAGCAAGGACGACATTGTAAAGGAATCAAAAGGCGCTGAACACACGGGGGAGCGTTATGAAACGGGAGCGCGCGCATCTCCGGCTGATATCGATCAGTACTTTCCAAAAATCTGCTTCGGGCGAAAGTGAAGTTCAAGGACGAGTGAGATCCGCTTCCGATGAGCTGAGGTGTAGAACACGCTGGTATGAAACGGACAACATGGTAGAACATTCAAACTAAATGGTGTAGTGGTTAGTATGGTGGTGTAGTGGTCAGTACGGTGGTGTAATGGTTAGTATGGTGGTGTAGTGGTTAGTATGGTGGTGTAGTGGTTAGTATGGTGGTGTAGTGGTTAGTATGGTGGTGTAGTGGTCAGTACGGTGGTGTAATGGTTAGTATGGTGGTGTAGAGGTTAGTATGGTGGTGTAGTGGTTAGTACGGTGGTGTAGTGGTTAGTACGGTGGTGTAGTAGTTAGTATGGTGGTGTAGTGGTTAGCACGGTGGTGTAGTTGTCAGTATGGTGGTGTAGTGGTTAGTACGGTGGTGTAGTGGTTAGTATGGTGGTGTAGTGGTTAGTATGGTGGTGTAGTGGTTAGTATGGTGGTGTAGTGGTTAGTACGGTGGTGTAGTGGTTAGTATGGTGGTGTAGTGGTTAGTATGGTGGTGTAGTGGTTAGTACGGTGGTGTAGTGGTCAGTATGGTGGTGTAGTGGTTAGTACGGTGGTGTAGTGGTTAGTATGGTGGTGTAGTGGTTAGTATGGTGGTGTAGTGGTCAGTATGGTGGTGTAGTGGTTAGTACGGTGGTGTAGTGGTTAGTACGGTGGTGTAGTAGTTAGTATGGTGGTGCAGTGGTTAGTACGGTGGTGTAGTGGTTAGTACGGTGGTGTAGTGGTTAGTACGGTGGTGTAGTGGTTAGTATGGTGGTGTAGTGGTTAGTATGGTGTTGTAGTGGTTAGTACGGTCGTGTAGTTTTTAGTATGGTGGTGTAGTTTTTAGTATGGTGGTGTAGTGGTCAGTATTGTGGTGAAGTGGTTAGTACGGTGGTGTAGTGGTTAGTACGGTGGTGTAGTGGTCAGTATGGTGATGTAGTGGTTAGTATGGTGGTGTAGTGGTTAGTACGGTGGTGTAGTGGTTAGTACGGTGGTGTAGTGGTTAGTATGGTGGTGTAGTTTTTAGTATGGTGGTGTAGTGGTTAGTACGGTGGTGTAGTGGTTAGTACGGTGGTGTAGTGGTTAGTATGACGTGTAATGGTTAGTATGGTGGTGTAGTGGTTAGTATGGTGGTGTAGTGTTTAGTACGGTGGTGTAGTGGGTAGTGTGGTGGTGTAGTGGTTAGTACGGTGGTGTAGTGGTTAGTACGGTGGTGTAGTGGTCAGTACGGTGGTGTAGTGGTTAGTACGGTGGTGTAGTGGTTAGTATGGTGGTGTAGTGGTTAGTACGGTGGTGTAGTGGTTAGTACGGTGGTGTAGTGGTTAGTACGGTGGTGTCGTGGTTAGCACGGTGGTGTCGTGGTTAGTACGGTGGTGTAGTGGTCGGTATGGTGGTGTAGTGGTTAGTATGGTGGTGTAGAGGTTAGTATGGTGGTGTAGTGGTTAGTACGGTGGTGTAGTGGTCAGTATGGTGGTGTAGTGGTTAGCCCGGTGGTGTAGTGGTTAGCACAGTGATGTAGTTGTCAGTATGGTGGTGTAGTGGTTAGTACGGTGGTGTAGTGGTTAGTATGTTGGTGTAGTGGTTGGTATGTTGGTGTAGTGGTTAGCCCGGTTGTGTAGTGGTTAGCACGGTGGTGTAGTTGTCAGTATGGTGGTGTAGTAGTTAGTACGGTGGTGTAGTGGTTAGTACGGTGGTGTAGTGGTTAGTACAGTGGTGTAGTGGTTAGCACGGTGGTGTAGTGGTTAGTATGACGTGTAGTGGTTAGTATAGTGGTGTAGTGGTTAGTATAACATGTAGTGGTTAGTACGGTGGTGTAGTGGTTAGTATGGTGGTGTAGTGGTTAGTATGGTGGTGTAGTGGTTAGCACAGTGGTGTAGTGGTAAGTATCGTCGTGTAGTGGTTAGTATGGTGGTGTAGTAGTTATTATGGTGGTGTAGTGTTTAGTACGGTGGTGTAGTGGTCGGTATGGTGGTGTAGTGGTTAGTATGGTGGTGTAGTGGTTAGTATGGTGGTGTAGTGGTTAGTACGGTGGTGTAGTGGTCAGTATGGTGGTGTAGTGGTTAGCCCGGTGGTGTAGTGGTTAGCACAGTGGTGTAGTTGTCAGTACGGGGGTGTAGTGGTTAGTACGGTGGTGTAGTGGTTAGTATGTTGGTGTAGTGGTTGGTATGTTGGTGTAGTGGTTAGCCCGGTGGTGTAGTGGTTAGCACAGTGATGTAGTTGTCAGTATGGTGGTGTAGTAGTTAGTACGGTGGTCTAGTGATTAGTACAGTGGTGTAGTGGTTAGTACGGCGGTGTAGTGGTTAGTATGACGTGTAGTGGTTAGTATAGTGGTGTAGTGGTCAGTATGACATGTAGTGGTTAGTACGGTGGTGTAGTGGTTAGTACGGTGGTGTAGTGGTTAGTACGGTGGTGTAGTGGTTAGTATGGTGGTGTAGTGGTTAGTATGGTGGTGTAGTGGTTAGTAAGGTGGTGTAGTGGTTAGTATGGTGGTGTAGTGGTTAGTACGGTGGTGTAGTGGTTAGTATGGTGGTGTAGTGGTTAGTACGGTGGTGTAGTGGTCCTGTGGGGGTCCTGATCATTAAAGAACAGAGTAATAAAGTATACAGAGAATCAGATGAACTACAGTCTGTGAGTGGAGCTCCTGTATGGTCAGTGGAGCTGATACAGTGGACAGTGAGTGTAGTTAATAAGGTGTTTTATTGGTATGGCTGATGGGTGTATAGTGGTTAGTATAGTGTACTGGGTTACCAATAAGAGGTAAAGGTAAGACTCCTTTGTACAGTTATGAGACTGTTTAAATACACCACGTCTAATGAATGATCTCGACTCAGCTCTGGTAAGACCTGCACAGAAACCCACACACACATATATATTTATATATATTTATATATACACGAGAGCAGAAGAGCTGCAGAAGCTGAAGTGAGGCAGTGATAGAACTCAAGGACTATGCTCCGCTTTAAAGAATTGTTGTTTACTGGGCCACGAAAGAGAGGAAGAAAGCGACTCCACAAAGTTTGTGACAAGGCAGAGATGCGAGAGTGCTGTGTTCCCAGAGTGTTCCTGCTCCCGAGACGACAAAAGCCATACTTCCCTCTTATCTGCTGCTATGACAGCACCAGCAATCGTCCTCTGAATCCGTATGAAGTAATGAAAGCTAGATGACTGCAGGATTGGTTCCCAGGAACTGCCTCATACAAATTGCATGGCTGTTTGTATGTGTGTGAGCGCACGTGTGTGTGTGTGTGTGTGTGTGTGTGTGTGCTGGAGAGTGGATGGAAGCTCAGGTGACGGCACTAAAAGCTTGTGCGGAGGAGCCGCAGGTAAAGTCGCAGCGAGCACAGCGCTGCCCTTTTGCTTCAATAGCGTTTCATGGCAACAATAATGCTGGACTGTAACCCATATCACTCCCTCCATGCTTCTGGCTCCGGCGCGTGTAGCTCCACTGCCCTCTAGAGGACGAATTAATTATTCAGATTTCATAACCTACATTCTTCTTGTGTTTCAGCTACACACACTTCTTTGGATCAGCTCCACTGACCATATAGGAGTGTCTGTGTGGAGTGTGTATGGTCTCCCAGTGTCTGTGTGGAGTGTGTATGGTCTCCCAGTGTCTGTGTGGAGTCTGTATGGTCTCCCAGTGTCTGTGTGGAGTGTGTATGGTCTCCCAGTGTCTGTGTGGATTTTGTATGGTCTCCCAGTGTCTGTGTGGAGTGTGTATCGTCTCCCAGTGTCTGTGTGGAGTGTGTATGGTCTCCCAGTGTCTGTGTGGAGTGTGTATGGTCTCCCAGTGTCTGTGTGGAGATTGTATGGTCTCCCAGTGTCTGTGTGGAGATTGTATGGTCTCCCAGTGTCTGTGTGGTGTTTGTATGGTCTCCCAGTGTCTGTGTGGAGTGTGTATGGTCTCCCAGTGTCTGTTTGGAGTGTCTATGGTCTCCTAGTGTCTGTGTGGAGTTTGTATGGTCTCCCAGTGTCTGTGTGGAGTGTGTTTGGTCTCCCAGTGTCTGTGTGGAGTGTGTATGGTCTCCCAGTGTCTGTGTGGAGTTTATATGGTCTCCCAGTGTCTGTGTGGAGTTTGTATGGTCTCCTATTGTCTGTGTGGAGTCTGTATGGTCTCCATGTTTCTGTGTGGAGTTTGTATGGTCTTCCAGTGTCTGTGTGGAGATTGTATGGTCTCCTATTGTCTGTGTGGAGTCTGTATGGTCTCCATGTTTCTGTGTGGAGTGTGTATGGTCTCCCAGTGTCTGTGTGGAGTTTGTATGGTCTTCCAGTGTCTGTGTGGAGTGTGTATGGTCTTCCAGTGTCTGTGTGGAGTGTGTATGGTCTTCCAGTGTCTGTGTGGAGTCTGTATGGTCTCCATGTTTCTGTGGGAGTGTGTATGGTCTCCCAGTGTCTGTGTGGAGTGTGTATGGTCTCCCAGTGTCTGTGTGGAGTTTGTATGGTCTTCCAGTGTCTGTGTGGAGTGTGTATGGTCTTCCAGTGTCTGCGTGGAGTGTGTATGGTCTTCCAGTGTCTGTGTGGAGTGTGTATGGTCTCCCAGTGTCTGTGTGGAGATTGTATGGTCTCCTATTGTCTGTGTGGAGTCTGTATGGTCTACATGTTTCTGTGTGGAGTGTATATGGTCTCCCAGTGTCAGTGTGGAGTGTGTATGGTCTCCCAGTGTCTGTGTGGAGTTTTTATGGTCTCCCAGTGTCTGTATGGAGTGTGTATGGTCTCCCAGTGTCTGTGTGGAGTTTTATGGTCTATCAGTGTCTGTGTGGAGTTTGTATGGTCTCCCAGTGTCTGTGTGGAGTGTGTACGGTCACCCAGTGTCTGTGTGGAGTGTGTATGGTCTCCCAGTGTCTATGTGGAGTGTGTATGGTCTCTCAGTGTCTGTGTGGAGTGTGTATGGTCTCCCAGTGTCTGTGTGGAGTGTGTATGATCTCCCAGTGTCTGTGTGGAGTGTGTATGGTCTCCCAGTGTCTGTGTGGAGTGTGTATGGTCTCCCAGTGTTTGTGTGGAGTTTGTATGGTCTCCCAGTGTTCTTGTGGAGTTTGTATGGTCTATCAGTGTCTGTGTGGAGTTTGTATGGTCTCCTAGTGTCTGTATGGAGTGTGTATGGTCTCCCAGTGTCTGTGTGGAGTTTGTATGGTCTATCAGTGTCTGTGTGGAGTGTTTATGGTCTATCAGTGTCTGTGTGGAGTTTGTATGGTCTATCAGTGTCTGTGTGGAGTTTGTATGGTCTCTAGTGTCTGTGTGGAGATTGTATGGTCTCCCAGTGTCTGTGTGGAGTGTCTATGGTCTCCCAGTGTCTGTGTGGAGATTGTATGGTCTCCCAGTGTCTGTGTGGAGTGTCTATGGTCTCTCAGTGTCTGTGTGGAGTGTCTATGGTCTCTCAATGTCTGTGTGGAGTCTCCTCCACTCTGTTCTTCACGCACTGCCTCCATCTGGATGTCCAATGTGGTCAGAACGAGATATGAGAGTGTTTTCCATATATGGAAAGGCTTCAGAACATTGTTGAAGCTCTACATGAATAAAGTGCAGGAATTCAGTTTTTCTCGATACCGGCCCTTTAAAAAAGACCACACAAGCTGCACTAGCGTCAGAACGAAGATCCATTTCCCTGAAATTTAAGGACCTGGACTTATAGCTGCTGCCAGTGCCGAGCGCTGGTGTGCTGTAGCTTGAAGGCCACCGCAGCAGCCCACCCTTGCATTACGTCTAGGATTTCAATTCCTGGCAGAAGTGCAGCAGCGGCGGCGGCTTTTACATAATAAAAACGGCCTTAATAATATATACAATGCTTTATCTCCCATTCTCAGAGCTAATCCTATAGCGACAATAGAGCCGTTTCCAGGTTCCTGCTCAAAGCAGCTTCCCTGCCAGAACAGAAGGCCAATAAATGGTCTCTTGGCAAAAGTGAAGGCGTCATAAATGTAGGCAGCGTATCGGATATTTCTCATGATATGACGGCTGCAGGAACATCGCAAGACGATTCGGAATCATCTGTATTCACAAATGTTTGTATTTCACTCTTGTGGCTCTCTTATAAGAAGAGATGCTGAATATACTGCCTGCAATACAGCTCAGCATAATTCTTTACTATGTAACTGAAAAGCTTAAAGGAGAACTTCACTGGCAATTTATAATTGCTGCATAATTAAGCCATTGTGATGTAAACAAAGCCATGTGGAGAGGTTTAGTGTGAAATGCTTTGTTATAGCGAAAAAGGAAAAAGGAAAATTTGTTTACAGTGGTGGTGATAGGAACCGGATGTCAGACGTGTTTAAAAGTGTCTGTTTAAGCTCCCACAGGGTATGTTATGAAACAAGATGGTTATAAATACGATTCCGGGTGTCAGAGAGAATGTTTTATAATAGTTTTGAGAAGGGTACAAGGTACAGGTAAGATGTTAGCAGCAAACGAATATAAAAAAAAGTATGTTTTTGTAGATTTTTCATCATTTTACTAGCAATAACATCACATATAAACCTCAGAACATATAAAACTGACAATTAATCTGAAGCCTGGTTTCAATCACCACCAATCACCAATATCTAAATCAATAGGTTTCTCTATGGTTAACTAATTAGCATTGAAGGAGCATAGAAGGCTTCTACATAGAAGGTATGTGTGATGTTGGTCCCCCATTTACACTCCATGATTTGGTGCTAGAATGAAACAAGCTGCCTCGTTTGTTGAGCTCATGAATAAGTGGGCGGGCTTAACTGTATGATAATTTGCTCCGCCCCCAAACTGTCAAAACCACCCCCTCTGAAAACGCTTTGATTAGTAAATGTGTCCCCCGCAATGTCAAACCCACCCAATGACTCTGTGTACATCTCCACCACTGAGTTATGTGGCATTGAAGTCTACGCCCATGTGATGTTCCTTTGAGTCAGACTCAAGCTTTCAGCTCAAGCTGAGGAGCCGAAGGCCCCTGGAGAAGAAGTCCGGCCCCTCTGGGAGCTCAGCGGAGATGCAGCAGCCGGCGGTAGCGCGTGTGCAGGCTGAAGGGGAGTTGCTGAAGAAGGAGAAAGCAGGTGAAGTATCTTCTCACCCACCTGCCTAACCTTTCACGTCAGCTTTCCTGATACCCAACTCACCCGAGTGCAGCGCAGGCTCCGGAGCTCAAAGCCCTTGATGCAAGGTTGAGCCGGACCGGCAGGCTCGTCCGAGCGCAGCAGACCGCGGCAGTGGAGCCGAGGGTCCGGCGGTGAAGAATTAAAGAGGGACGCAGGTGAAACCCGCAGGGCTGTATTACTAACCAGACTGGACACAGTCACGTCCAACTGGTTTCTTAACTACCAGGTATCGTTAGCAGTACCAGCTGGACACTAGAGGGCGCCTGAGTGAACTGGGGGTGTCATTTATGCCCCAATTTTCTTTACAGGGCCAAAGATTTTGGAGAACATCTTCACGATTTAACAGCCGAGCCAGTCAGAGTGATATATTTGGCTGTAGAGATGATGTTTACAGTGGTGGTGATGGTAACCAGGGGTCTCTGGGGGTCCTACAACTCAAATATCCACAATTTATTTCCTATATAAACACCAGTACACGTGTCCTCTGAGTGTTTATATGGAATATTCATGATGGTGGAATTGTGGGACTATTTTGACTCATCACTGCCTACATGTATCCCTCCACCACAAGGTATCAACCATAACTTTAAAAGCTTCTCCCTGTCCACTGTATCAGCTCCACTGACCTTACAGACTGTAGTTCATCTGATTCTCTATACTTTATTACTCAGTTCTTTAATGATCAGGACCCCCACAGGACCCCCACAGAGCAGGAATTACATGGCAGGTGGTTTGGTAGTGTGTGTTGTGCTGGTGTGAGTGGATCAGATCAGGCAGGTTTAGTGTTTTAAATGTTTTATTAAGCTTTTAAATGTATTTCAGTTCAGTATAGTTCAAATATGCTCTAAATTCTCTCAGTCCACCTTAAATGGTGTCTGGGTTACAATTTAAGGTGGAACGGGAACATTCGAACAAGAAGCTGAACTTTAGCCTAGAGATCTTAATGCTAGTAGTGTTTTTGTTTATCCCGCCTGGAGTTTGATGTAGCTTTACAGGAGAGGTCTTTACTTTCAATGGAAGTCAATGGAACCAGAAATACGTCCAAGTTAATTCCTATTAACTTGCGTTCCTATTGGTCCATTCATCATGGAATTGTCACACGGCGTAAACGGTGGAGTACAGGCGGCCGAGAAGACCCAACATACAGCTGATTCACAAACGTTAAGGGCTTCGTTAAGGGCTTCGTTAGGGGCGAGTTACGTCACTGATGACGTCTGAAGTCTCGCTGGTTCAGTACGTAGTTCGAGTGTTGGCGTGATTTATTGTTTCTTAATAAAATTTAAAGTCACCATCAAACCGCAATCACTGTCCAATCTCTTAAAACCACGGCAACAGTTTAACATCAACATCTCACATACTAATAGATTTATTTACTGACTGAAATCAGACAGTTTTTTTAATTAACAGACCCACACCATCAAACACAGATGAACAAATGAACAAATTAAGAAAATGAAATTAAGGTGTTTATGTATATAATTGTTTTAATGCTGACAACGTTGCAAGAGGCTATCGCAAGTAGTTGTAATGACAATAAAAGTTTTGGCCAGCAGGGGGGGTTTGTGTGCACATGGAGCTTTGAGTAATGAACCCTGGTTTGAACCAGCTGGAGGGAAAGTTTCAACGCTTCAGAAGGCTTGATTTGATCATCACTAGCGTCTAATGAGAAGTGAGTCTGGATAGTTAGTAAATATAACTAACTTCTCATTAGACGCTACCGCGGCTCCACATGGTTCTGTTTACATTGCGTCGTCGTATATAGTCCCACATCCTTTAAGCGTCCTCTGGAAACACTTACGTTGAGTTGTGGATGGTTTTTGCAGCGTGTTGGGTCTTCTCAGCCACCGTAGTGGAGACATGTTTTTTTTTTGGACATTTTGTTTGCGTTTAAACTAGAATTATGTCTCTAACGCCGTTTCCACATCTGTAGTTTGTTTCTCTGGTCTGGATCAGTCAAGGAGTTTGTTTACTTGTTTCCTCCTCAGTTAAGTTTGTTTTCACAGGCAAAAACCCAAACGCACCAAATGCGCCCCAAAAAACCACGTGAGCACGTCGTCTCCTCTGATTGGTCAGAGCTGTCTGGCGTGCGAGCAAGAAAGTAAACACAGGGAGAAGATCCGGTTTTCTAAACTACTGCACATTTCTTGTAGAGCGTATCACAGAGCAGCGGCAGAGACAGCATCTGTCCATAGCTGTAATAATAATCTGATAATATACCAAACTACAGTCCACCTGCAGACCACCCAGCTCACTCCAAACATCAAGTAGACAACGTCCCTCACTGCTAGTCCAAGAGAGACCTCACTTCATTGTCCTCGCCCTGTTAGCTGCTCCAGTTCTCCAGCATCCCATAATGCAAAGCACACCTGGCTGCAGGAGATGTTTAGATCAAACTTGTGGAGTACACCTACTACTAGGGTCGGATCGAGGGCGGATCACGTTTTCACCACAAACGAGGCGTTCGTTTGGAACCGGAACCGAGACCACCTCCTCTCGAGGGTCTCGGAGTTGTTTTGGTTCACGCCCGAGTGCGATTACTGTTTTCACACCTGCCAAAACGAGCCACACCAAAGGAACCAGAGTCTGTTTTAGCTGGACTCACTAGAGCTGGAGTGAGAACGTCCTAATGCATGCAATGCTGTTCAACTTGAATCCGTAGCAACCAGTTCCAGGATATGCAGCCATGCAGTTCTCGTCACTGAGGACTCGGCCAGCACTGCTCAAAACCGGACCACCGTATCTGTAATGAGATTCCCAATCCAGCTCCATTTGCATGTTATCAAAAAAGCAGTTGATTCATATACGCGTCCTGCTGGAAGCCTCTGGTCGGCTGGTTCTGTAACGCAGCGTGCTGAGACTTCTGTATTCACCACCTCCGTTTCTTCTCTCTATCTCTCTCTCTCTCTCTCCTCTGAAGCTCAGGCCCAAGATCTGAGTGTCCTTGGAGAGAAGTCAAGCAGCACAGAGAGTCTGGTACATGCAGAGAGCTCAGTCGTGGAGCAGCTGACATGGAGAAGCTGGGTAAAAAAAAAAAAAAAAAAAAAAAGATATATATATATATATATATATATATATATATATATACCTGGTTCTCTCCAGCCCAGACTCAGCTCCTCCATAAAAGAACGATCCTGAAGCGTTCTTGTACGAGGTATTTGTCGTTGAGCTAGATGACTAGGACTACTGACTTCCAGAAACTGTCAAGCGCGCTCGCGTTGGAGGAGGTGCCTCAGTTCTCGGGTGATCTAAGTGGCCGAGGTGACGTTCTCGGCATGTTTGTGAGCCCTACAGATATCAGTAAGCTCAACACAGTCATGTCCAAAGTCCACAGTGCTCCTGGTCTGACAGCAGGACATCTCAACCAGGTTTCTTCTTCTTCTATCTGTGTTTGGAGCAGGTTCTCTAGCGCCACCCACTTCCAGCTGCTTCTGGGTGTGGTTCTTCTGTTATGAGCTACTGTAGAAACATGGCGGTGGCAGCTTGTGTTGGAAGACGAGCTCCTATGTAGATGTGAAGGCTCATTCCATGCGAACAATATGTAGTTACAGGTAATTATACACCTCACTGCTGGAGGTGTCCACCAACCAAAACTATCCAGACAACAGTGTCCTCCTGTGGGCGGCGTCCTGTGTCCACTGATGAAGAACTAGAGGAACACAACCTGTGCAGCAGCAGATGAGCTACTGTCTCTGACTTTACATCCACAAGGTGGACCAGCAAGTAGTAGGAGTGTCTAATAGAGTGGACAGTGAGTGGACACAGTGTTTAAACACTCCAGCTGCACACCACCACCACGTCAGTGTCACTGCAGTGCTGAGAATGATCCATATCTGCTCTGGGGTGGTCCTGTGGGGGTCCTGATCATTAAAGAACAGAGTAATAAAGTATACAGAGAATCAGATGAACTACAGTCTGTAAGTGTAGCTCCTATATGGTCAGTGGAGCTGATACACTGGACACCCTTCCTAATAGCCACAGTACATAGTCAAGCACATAGCCATGCAATCTCCATAGACAAGCTCTACGAGATAAATGGGTTGTACTGAAGATCTCACTTTCTTCTAACGTGCCAAGATATAGAATGTTGACCAGATATCATTATAAATAATCATACATACTGTAGGAGCCACATTAATACTTTATTTATATATAGACTGTGCTCCCTTTGCAGGTAGAGGGAGGTTCCTGGGAGATTTAAGAGAGGGCTCCTTCAGACCTAGAGGGGCTGCTAATACCAGCTTCCATAGTCTTTGACCATGTGGTGCACCTGAGTGGTGTGTAGAACAAAGAAGCTGTTACTTTTAGTTGTTTTCTTTGTTTTATTGTTTGTTTGATTGATTATTAATTTGTTTATTTGGTTAAAATAAATCACAAATGATGAGCTTGGAACCGACACTGGCCTGGATTTGGATTTATTACAATACATGCGTCAAACAAGTACTATCAGTTACCCCCACTCTGGATTTGGGTGATTAATCCAAGACTGGCCACCTTGCTTTGTTTGAGTGAACCAAAAAGGTTTGCCTATACAAAATGTCAAAGACTAGCTGTATGTATGTATGTATGTATGTATGTATGTATGTGTGTGTGTGTGTGTGTGTGTGCGCGTGCGCATGTATGTATGTATGTATGTGTTTATGTATGTATGTATGTGTGTGTGTATGTAAGTATGTGTATGTGTGTATGTAAGTAAGTGTATGTGTGTGTGTAAGTATGTGTATGTGTGCATGTATGTGTGTGTGTATGTATGTGTGTGTATGTATGAACGTATGTGTGTGTGTCTATGTAAGTATGTGTATGTGTGCATGTATGTATGTGTGTATGTATGTATGTGTGTATGTATGTGTATATGTATGTATGTATGTATGTACGTACGTATGTATGTATGTATGTACGTATGTATGTATGTATGTATGTGTATATGTATGTATGTACGTATGTGTGTATGTACGTATTTATGTGTGTATGTATGTATGTATGTACGTACGTACGTACGTATGTATGTATGTATGTATGTATGTGTGTATGTATGTATGTATGTGTGTGTGTGTATCTGTGTATGTATGTATGTATGTATGTATGTATGTGTGTATGTATGTGTGTGTGTATGTATGTGTGTGTGTATGTATGTGTGTGTGTATGTAAGTATGTGTGTGTATGTATGTATGTGTGTATGTAAGTATGTGTGTATGTATGTATGTATATATATATATGTATGTATGTATGTATGTATGTATGTATGTGTGTGTGTATGTATGTATATATGTACGTATGTATGTGTATGTGTGTGTGTATGTATGCACGTACGTATGTATGTACGTACGTATGTATGTATGTGTGTATGTATGTGTGTGTGTCAGTATACTCACTCTATACACACAAACAGGGCACAGTTTACACATCTACACTCACCGTATGGGTTCTGTCATGTGGGCTTATAAGATTAAAAGCACATGAAATGCATCCACACTGTGTGTTCTTTCCAGCAAAGGCCTGTTTTGTGTACTCGCAGTATAATCTGTGTGTCTAACTGCCAGCAGCGCTCAGACGTAGGGGGTTATTTCAGCTAATGGGCCTTGCAGATGAATAGCGAACCGCGCAGCTTTTTTTTTTTTCTTCTTCTCCTGACCAGCGATGGGCAGCGGCCCTCTTTCATGGATAGCTGGCGGTGATGAGAGCGAAAAGGGGTCAGTGGTAAGAAATCTGAGAGCACCATTATGAATATAATCAAAGGGAAAGAGAGCATTCGCCGAGATTATGTCACCGTAATCAACGCCTGCGTTTTCTTTCACCACTATTTCCAGCACAGCCTCCGAAAAGCCGGGGTAACGTTCTCAGTGGCTCATCGAGGCTCTCTGCACATGACGCTCGGTCTTCTGTCTGAAATAAGCTAATGTCTATGTGTTTAATTGCACAGTCGAGTCACATTATCATCATTATTTCTACCTAGGGGGCAGCATTCTGGTCTGGGGAATGTCCTGGAGGCACTCATTCTTGTGGAAGACCCTCTCAACCCATTTGGGTCTGAATCCATCCTTGCAGATCATGTACACCATACATGCTGATAGTCTTGGAAGGGATCTTCCAGCAATGTTGGTTGGAAGAGCTGACCAAGGCTTCCTTTACTCCCCTGGATCTTTAATTCCCCAGACTTGAACCCAATTGAGCATCTGTGGGACCACCTGGATGGTGGTGTTGGCTCTATGGACCCTACTCCACGCTCCCTCCAGCAGCTGTGGGGCGCACTGCAGTCAGCATTGGTTCCAGATACCGGCGATAACCTACCAGAACCTTATTGAGTCTTCCAGCCCATCTAGTCACTTACCTACTGCAGGGGTTTCCTTGCCCCTGGAGATCCATTACCCACCCAAGAGAGCTCAGAACCAACAAACCTGGCTCTGATCTTCAGATTGTTGGGTTTGAAGGTAGTGCTGTCTCAATTCTGTACATAGTTATGGGTACTTAAGCCCACAATAGCTTTCCAGTACAATAGCTTTCTACCAGCTGGTGATCAGAACGATGTGGCTCCACTGTCTGAACCACGTGGCACTGCATTTGCAAGACTGGAGGACCAGCACACACTTACTCTTCCACTCATTCGCTGTTCATCTCCAGCTCCCGGTGGGACGTTTAAATCAAGTTAAAGGCTTCCTATAAATTTTTTCATCCAGGCATGATACGCGGAGGAGGCCGGATTTTTATTGCCATGGCAATAAAAATGGATTCTGCTAGTTTCAATTAGTCGGCCCAAAAAAGGAGACCGGTGCGTATTGATTTTTCCTTCTTTTTCTTTCTTTTTTTCGGTATTTTCGCAGCGCCAGGCGCTTCAGACTCACTCCGGATGGTGGTTATGGCAGATACAGAACAGCAGACATGCTCTACAAGAACACGTCCAGTGATCCGTCTGTATGAGAACAGAAATCTCGGGGACTTTGGGGGTCTTGAGCATTTATCCAACAGCCTGGAAACAGGAGATGCTGTCTATTAGAATCTGGAGGAGCATCAGGCAGCTTCTCTGCTTGTGTTGAGATGAAGGTTGGCAAGACGAATCACTCTCTGCACCGCTCAGTCCTGGTCCTAAAGATCTACTGCCCTTTTAGGGGACAATGAACTGACAAACAACTGCTATTAACAATTGAATGGGTTTCCAACTGCATTGGAACTCCAGATGGAGGGAGTGTGTGAGGAACAGAGTGGAGGAGATGGAGGTGAAGAACCGAGTGGAGCAGATGGAGGTTAAGAACCGAGTGGAGGAAATAGAGGTGAGGAACAGAGTGGAGGAGATGGAGGTGAAGAACCGAGTGGAGCAGATGGAGGTTAAGAACCGAGTGGAGGAAATAGAGGTGAGGAACAGAGTGGAGGAGATGGAGGTGAAGAACCGAGTGGAGCAGATGGAGGTTAAGAACCGAGTGGAGGAGATAGAGGTGAGGAACAGAGTGGAGGAGATGGAGGTGAGGAACAGAGTGGAAGAGATGGAGGTGAGGAACAGAGTGGAAGAGATGAAGGTGAGGAACAAAATGGAGGAGTTGGAGGTGAGGAACAGAGTGGAGGAGATGGAGGTGAGATGTTACAGTAGATGTTGGAGGTGATGTTGATGTGATGAAGAGAGGTTGGAGCTGAACTGAAAGATGAGCTGCTATCGAGCAGCAGATTAAGAGCCACCAAGAAAACAAACCACCACATACTAAAGTGTTGAGCTACAAGTGGTGTGTTGGCGGTTGGTGGACCTCCATACCGAGGAGCTCCACAACGTCTGTGGATCAACCAGCACCACACACTCCACTCCGCCCCTCTCGTCATTAATTTTAACTTACCGTAACGTACGCTTTTAAACCTATCACCAGTGTTCACCCCCAGATCACCCTTACACACTACAATACTCACTCCTACTGACCACCAGCACCATCAGCTCAGCTTCTC
>CM038720.1:4293888-4371388 GCA_021613375.1 Megaleporinus macrocephalus | reverse complement strand
CTACACCATCATACTAACCACTACACCATCATACTAACACTACACCACCATACTAACCACTACACCACCGTACTAACCACTACACCACCGTACTAACCACTACACCATCGTACTAACCACTACACCATCGTACTAACACTACACCACCATACTAACACTACACCACCATACCAACACTACACCACCATACTAACCACTACACCACCGTACTAACCACTACACCACCGTACTAACCACTACACCACCATACTAACCACTACACCACCATACTAACCACTACACCACCGTACTAACCACTACACCACCATACTAACCACTACACCACCGTACTAACCACTACACCACCGTACTAACCACTACACCACCATACTAACCACTACACCACCGTACTAACCACTACACCACCATACTAACCACTACCCCACCATACTGACCACTACACCACCGTACTAACCACTACACCACCGTACTAACCACTACACCACCGTACTGACCACTACACCACCGTACTAACCACTACACCACCATACTAACCACTACACCACCATACTAACCACTACACCACCGTACTAACCACTACACCACCATACTAACCACTACACCACCATACTAACCACTACACCACCGTACTGACCACTACACCACCGTACTAACCACTACACCACCGTACTAACCACTACACCACCGTACTAACCACTACACCACCATACTACCCACTACACCACCATACTAACCACTACACCACCACACTACCCACTACACCACCATACTAACCACTACACCACCACTTCCCAATAATTTTTCAGCTTTTCTATAGGGTCATCCATGGTACCTTTTTTTGGTGATGTATGTTGTAAAGTTAAAGAACGGTCCCAAAACTTGTCATAGTGTTGTACTTTTAAAACAAATTGATGAAAACTACATTTTTTATATATATGGAATTTTCTACTGAGTAAAACGTACCCACGGTTAGTGACGGTGTTAGTAATTTTAATGTTAGTGTTTTAGGGTTAATGAAGTTAACCCTGCTGCAGTACCAGCTTAAACAGACCCTCGGCCACCATGTCCTCTTAGGGGAAGTCCTAGAGAGCCAGTGCATTACTTTACTAGTTTTAGTGAAGTTTGTTAGACGATGGATTATGTTGACTCGGGTAGCAGAACCCTTGGCAGCTTTTTGAACACCTGAAAAATGGGTTAAGGTCGGATTCTTATATGACTCATGATTTCCACCATAATTGAGGTAGCAGCCACCTTCATGGCACCGGAACGCAACTCCACCACCATTTAAAGTTGAATGGAACGTTTACGTCAACAGCAGATGGTCAGCAGTGCTCGCAATTACATAAATACTCTCTACTCAATCTCAGACTCTTTCCAACATACATACATCCAAACGTCCCTCAAGCCAATTCCAGCTCTTGGAGTCATTGACCAAGATCCTGAACTGATTCTTTGGGAATCTACTCCTACGTTGGCCTGCAGAAGAAAAAGCTGGACACTGAAATACATCCTGGTTGTCTGACCACGTCTGGGCTCATCCATTAGATCGTTTTGCCAATGCGTTTCAGCTGAATGTTCTTAACATGTACAGCAGAAGACTGGAAGTATTGGAGGTCACTGCAGTGCAGAAGGTGGACACTGAGGTCCAGCAAGAAGACTAATTGTGAAAAATTAATAAATAAATATTGAGAAGGTTTGCCAATGTTTATTAACTGAGCAACTGTACAAGTGGTTGACCACCAGTCCAAAAGGTCACAGTTGGTCGTTCACCAGGACTTCTCAGCGTTGGAGAGGTGGTCTAGGATCTGATCCCAGAGTCATAAATAAGGGAGGAACCAGATCAGCTGCATCTCTGAGAAGCTTTATGAACTCCAGCCGTACAAACTCCAACAACCCACTGTGGATTCTGGCAAGCGGTGCCAAAAGTTAGTGCCCACCCGCAGTTTCCACATCCCCCACGAATATGAACTGGTCTTCTCCCAGCCTGAGAGACAGAGGTGAATAAAAGAAGACAGGGAATAAGAGAAGAGAGACCTGCTGAGCATCGAGTTCTTCTCAGAACCTCAAGAGCGCAGAGTCTACCTGGTACTCTCCCAGTTGTCGAAAGAGCTCTCAGCAGCTGAGCGCAGCATCCACAGGGTCTTCAGAACCTGACCACCGCCCGGCAACAAGAAGCACTGGCCGACCCAAGAGCTGCAGGAGCCTGCAGAGACAGTCACACATACCAGGTGAGATCATCCTGGAGGTTCATTAAACAGAGAGTAGGAACACGTTCATACATTACAGGAGATCTTAACCAGCTTCTACAGGAACATACATTTATCTAAATACATTTACTTCAAATCTATTCATGTATCACAACAAGCAGAACTAGAAGTGGCTTAGTGTGTGAGAAAAAAGGGGGAGAAAAAAGAAGAGAGAGAGAAAGAGGGGGAGTAAAAAGAAGAGGGAGAAGAAGAGAGAGAGGGGGAGAAAAAAGAGAGAAAAAATGAGAGAGAGACAGAAGAGAGAAAAAAGGAGAGAGAGTGGGGAGAGAAAAAAGAAGAGAGAGGGGAGAGAAAAAAGAAGAGAGAGGGGAGAGAAAAGAGAAAGAAAGAGAGGGGAGAGAAAAGAAGAGAGAAAGAGAGAGGGGGGAAAAAAAGAGAGAGGGGGAGAAAAGAAGAGAGAAATAGAGGGGAGAGAAAAGAAGAGAGAAAGAGAGAGGGGAGAGAAAAGAAGAGAGAAAAAGAGGGGAGAGAAAAAAGAGGAGAGAAAGGGGAGAGAAAAAAGGAGAGAAAAGGGAGAGAAAGAAAAGAAGTGGGGAGAAAAAAAGGAGAGGGAAGAAAGAAAAAAAAGAGAGGGGGGAAAAAAGAAAAAAAAGAGAGGGGAAAAATGGATAGAGATGAGAGAGAACAAAGAAGAAGAAAGGAGAAAGAAAGGAAGAGAAATACAGAGAGAAAGAAAAGAGGGAGAGGAAAAAAGAAAGAAAAAGAGAAGAGAGAGAGAGAAAGAAAACGAATCCGTCTTCATGCCTCATATTTTCTGTATGTGTTTATATAACCAGGTCATAGAGAAGTTCTGCTGAAGAGTTTGAACCTACCTTTCATCCACAGCACAGAGAAGGCAACGGTGGGTTGTGGGCCATCACTGACCACCCCGACCACCTTCGACTCCCGGTTCGAACCTGACGCCCCCTGTACCGTCTCCACCGCGGTACGATACACTCCCCTCACCTCCGGACCACCAGCAGAGATCAGGTGTAGCATGGAGCCCAGCTGGCTCCTCCACTGACCAGTAACATTACAGCGCGCGGCCTGCGGTGGTCAAACAGCAAACCTCTTAGAAACAAAACACACTGGAGCTCCACCCAGACACCACCGCCTGCTTCAGCTTACTCTGTTCTGAAGGGGGTCCGGCCAAGCAAACGTCTGAGCAGCCCCCAACACAAGAACACACAAACACAGCACTGAGGACTTCATTCTGACGACAACGGCCTCCACACCAGGTGGTCCTGTTTAACTCTCCTCCCACCTCAATTAACCTCTGCAGGCCACGCCCTCTCCACTAAGGTACCCTCAAACGAGGGAGGGAGTCGTCGGTTAAAAGCCTCCAGAGAAGCTGAGGTAGTTCAGGTTCTTCTGAGATCTTCAGCTCTGGATGAGCCTGTGTGGTGGCTCAGTAAACCTGAGCAGTGGGGATGTGTTTCCCAGTTCTGCCACTAGAGGGAGCTGCTCTGCGTTCCAGACACAGTCTGAAGGCCCATATTAATCATGTATAGCCTTCTGCTGATGCTGAAGTTGTGTTGTGAATATGGAGATGCACAGGTGCTTATTCTACACCTGCCCACCTGAGACCCCTCATATATGACCCAGTTTATAGGAACTAGTTAGGCTACAAGTGTGAGCCCCAGGTTGGCTATAGGGCCTAGTTAGGCTACCAGTGTGAGCCTGAGATGGTTATAGGACCCAGTTAGGCTACAACTGTGAGCCCCAGGTTGGTTATAGGGCCCAGTTGGGCTACAAGTATAAGGCCCAGTTAGGCTACAAGTGTGAGCCTCAGGTGGTTATGGGGCCCAGTTTGGCTACGAATGTGAGCCCCAGGTGGTTATAGGACCCAGTTAGGCTACAAGTGTGAGCCCCAGGTGGTTATAGGGCCCAGTAAGGCTACAAGTGTGAGACCCAAGTGGTTATAGGGCCCAGTTGGGCTACAAATATAAGGCCCAGTTAAGCTACAAGCATGAGCCCCAGGAGGTTTTGGGGCCCAGTTAGGCAACAAGTGTGCGCCCCAAGCAGTTATGGGGCCCAGTTAGGCAACAAGTGTGCGCCCCAAGCGGTTATGGGGCCCAGTTAGGCAACAAGTGTGCGGCCTAGGCAGTTATGGGGCCCAGTTTGGCTACGAATGTGAGCCCCAGGTGGTTATAGGACCCAGTTAGTCTACAAGTGCGAGCTCCAGGTGATTATAGGACCCAGTTAGGCTACAAGTGGGAGCTCCAGGTGGTCGTGGGGCCCAGTAAGACTACAAGTGTGAGCCCCAGGTTGGTTATAGGGTCCAGTTAGGCTACAAGTATAAGGCCCAGTTAGGCTACAAGTTTAAGGCCCAGTTAGGCTACAAGTGTGAGCCCCAGGTGGTTTTGGGGCCCAGTTAGGCTACAAGTATGAACCCCAGGTTGGTTATAGGGCCCAGTTAAGCTACAAGTGTGAGCCCTAGGTTGGTTATAGGGCCCAGTTAGGCTACAAGTATAAGGCCCACTTAGGCTACAAGCGTGAGCCCCAGGTGCTTTTGGGGCCCAGTTAGGCTACAAGTGTGAGCCCCAGGCAGTTATGGGGCCCAATTTGGCTACAAATGTGAGCCCCAGGTGGTTATGGGGCCCAGTTAGGCTACAAGTGTGAACTCCAGGTGGTTATGGGGCCCAGTTAGGCTACAAGAGTGAGCCCCAGGTGGTTGTAGGACCCACTTAGACTACAAGTGTGATCCCCAGGTGCTTATGGGGCCCAGTTGGGCTACAAGAGTGAGCCCCAGGTGGTTGTAGGACCCACTTAGTCTACTGTCTGAGCCCCCATTTTGATTTTAACAAGTGATAAATATTATTCATATAATATAATTATTCAGGGTTGCAGGAGGGTGCTAGAGCCTATCCCAATGCTCAGTGGGCAGAAGGCAGGAAACACCCTGGGCAGGCCACCAGTCCATCACAGGACAGATACACAGACACACAGTCACACCTAGGGGGACAATTTAATGTCTCCAATTCACCTGGTTGCATGCTATTGGGCTTGTGGGAGGAGGAAACCCCACCAGACACAGGGAGGGAATCAAACCCAGACCCTTTGTGTTACCCACTGTGCCACCATGCTGCCCTTTTCCCAAAAACATGAATAAATTAAAAATAAGAATTTTTTTTATTGGCCTGTCATCCATCATATCAGGCCACATATTCATAAACAGTTCATGTAGCTTCCTGTGATGGAGCCTTCAGGAGCTGAACATCTGGTTCCATTCGCCACCACTGTTTCCAGAACAATTCACACCAAACCACTGCAGACAGTTTGAAGACGTGGTGGCTTTAAATCGCCTTCCCATGTCCCTGGGGTCCTCTAAGCCTGCCGAGCCCCTCTGAAGCCCCCTCCACTGCTGACTAATGAGCATTTAAGATGCTGGGAGGCTGCAGTCTTTGACCGTGAGGGCTTGAATGTGGATCAACATGTCAGGGTCATTGAGGCCTATTGACACCACTTCATATCGACTAACGTTTAACCAAAGCAAAGTCCTTAATGCTGCTGGACAACTGGTCAGTGTCAGAAGCACCTACTCCTAGACGAGTCCTTTAAAAGCAGCTCCGCCTGGTGGTGACCTGGTGCATCTGCGTCTCACATCATGTGATGTTCATATGATTCAAAGCAACATTGGAAACACTTTACACAAACACACACAATAGAACAATAGTAAGGCCATGAAGCTTATCTTGGCCATTCATCCAGCAAAGGCCTGGAGATTTGGATGAACAGAGGCGAGTGCTTGGACCACCAGTGCCTCAGACAGAGGGGACCACTGCAGATGCCCTCCGGAGTGGACAGGTACAGTATTGCAATCTGCTGCTAGAGTCCAGTTACTATTATATCCGCCAACAGATCTTTACTTTACTTCACTGTTAATTGATACATGGGCCCCAGTTGGGTTATAACTTTGGGCCCCGTTTGGGATCTAACTTTGGGCCCCAGTTGGGCTACAGTCGTTGGTACCGGTTGGGTCAGTTTGTGGGCACCATTTGTGTTACAGTTGTGGGCCTAACTTAGGCTACAAGTGTGGGCCCCAGGTGGGAAACCATTGTGGGACCCAGTAAGCCTAGACTTGTGGTCCCAGCAGGGTTACAGTTATTTCTGCTTTGACAGTGGGGCCCCACCTGCAGCCTAGAAAAATACACAGGGACCATCTTTGACAAATCTTTGTGGGCCCCAACTGGCAGCCCAGTTTGAACCCATGTGGAGCCCACAATGACATGTTGGCTGAGTAGGTTTCACTGTAAACATCACCACCACTGTAAACATCATCACCACCACTGTAAACAACATCACCACCACTGTAAACATCATCACCACCACTGTAAACATCACCACCACCACTGTAAACATCACCACCACTGTAAACATCATCACCACCACTGTAAACACCATCACCACCACTGTAAACACCATCACTACTGTAAACATCATCACCACCACTGTAAACACCATCACCACCACTGTAGACATCATCACCACGACTGTAAATATCATCACCGCCACTGTAAACATCATCACCACCACTGTAAACACCATCACCACCACTATAAACACCATCACCACCACTGTAAACACCATCACTACTGTAAACATCATCACCACCACTGTAAACACCATCACCACCACTGTAGACATCATCACCACGACTGTAAATATCATCACCGCCACTGTAAACATCATCACCACCACTGTAAACATCATCATCACCACTGTAAACACCATCACCACCGAAACACCATCACCACCACTGTAAACACCACCACCACCACTGTAAACACCATCACCACTGTAAACACCATCACCACCACTGTAAACATCACCACCACTGTAAACACCATCATCACCACTGTAAACACCATCACCTCCACTGTAAACACCATCACCACTGTAAACACCATCACCTCCACTGTAAACACCACCACCACTGTAAACACCATCACCACCACTGTAAACACCATCACCACTGTAAACACCATCACCACCACCACTGTAAACACCATCACCACCACTGTAAACGTCATCACCACCACTGTAAACACCATCACCACTGTAAACACCATCACCACCACTGTAAACACCATCACCACTGTAAACACCATCACCACCACCACTGTAAACACCATCACCACCACTGTAAACGTCATCACCACCACTGTAAACAACATCTGAACCATTTTACACCAAACTCACTCTGAATCTCTCTGTTTACATGTTTGTACACAGTACTGTTTAATAATTAATATCTATGCCTGAATATACAGAAACAATAACAATAAACAGTCTTATGTCTCCGTGCTGGCGTCTTCCTCTCTTGAAGGCGGTTTTGTGTGCAAGTGTGTGTCTGCATTCACACGTACATGCATGAGTGTGATCTCACCGACCAGAGTGTCTCGGTGTGAAGCCTGCTGTGCGTAGGCCGCCCAGACGACATTAAATCAATCAGTGACAGGATTAGAGCTGCAAACCTGGAGCTTATCCTCAGCGACCTTTACTGGTAACCACAACCACTGGGAGAAATCCACTTCAGGTCAGATCACTTCTACCTCACGCTTATTATTCACATTAGTCACGAATTCCCTCCAATGAGTCTTATTTAGGACAAGCGTGCGCTAATGCATATATATATATATATATACACACACTACTGCTCAAAAGTTTGGGATCACAGTGAACTGTTCTTGTTTTTAATTGAGTATCTTCTTCCTTAACACAACAATGGACTGACGGGTCTCTAAAGAAAGTTGTTTCTTTCTGGTCATTGTGAGTCGGTCAGCAAGCCATCAACTGCTGATCTTCAGATACTAAACTAACCTAGAATGTTGTTCTCCCTTTTATACTCACTTATTAGTAGAATGTTTTTCAGCTGTGATCACAATTGAGCAAGAGTGTCCTAACAACCAATTAGTCCAATAACATCCTTAACTTGGATTGGTGGTCGTACCAGGAGATTTAGACAGAGGACTGAGAATTACTGATAATAGACTATATGTAAAATAAGCCTCTATACAAAAATAGACTTTAATACAAACATTTTTATTCTTTAAAAATCATCTGATACACTTACATTAATTGTGAAATGAACAATATTGTTTGTAAATTGCATGAAAAATTCTAAAGTGATCCTAAACTTTTGAGCGGTAGTGTATATATACATTTTCTAAAAACAGGTTTTAAGGGTTCTACTGTCGAAGCAATGGTTCTGTTTAGAACCTTAAGTTCTACATATATCATGCTTAAATGGTTATTTGCAAGGTGATCGAAAAGTGTCTTCTGTTGTTATGAGCTTGACATTGACCACCATTATTAAGAAGGTTTTATGTAGAACCATATATATATATATATATATATATATATATATATATATATATATATATATATATATATATATATATATATATATATATATATTAGTGAATAAGTGTGAGGAGATCAGAACTATAGAATAAGAGGTATGGAATTATTCCTGGAGCAGAATTAAACATCTGGTTGTGTTTAAAGAATGTTTAGAGGCTCTTTTAGAAATTAGGTCATTTGCTCTGATGCAGGTTTACATACTTTGAACATTCTGACCAGTAGCTTCATGAGGAGCCACATGAGCAGCTTCTCTAACAGGACTGGAGAAGATAGTGTAGATGCTGAGATCTTGTTCTGATAAACAGGGTTGTCTCGTCTCTCAACACATTCACATCTAAACGTCTTTATAGTTATAAACATATAGACTCAGTCTGGTGCACCCAAACTTTTGACTGGTAGTGTACATATGTCCTGGTAGACCTCCAAGCCTACATAGGTCTGTTGATTTTAGAGACTGGCAGACCTATATTCTGGACAACTATGTCCTTACAACAGATTCATGTCGGGAGGTGAACACGACAGGAGGGTTAAGGGTTCTTCAGTCGAGGTAATGGTTCTGTTAACCATGAGTTCTACATAGATCATGCTTAAATGGTTATTTGCATGGTGATCAATGGCGAATGTGCTGTTTATGGTGTAGTCCAATTAAAAAGTGTCTTCAGTTGTGCTTAACATTGACTATTTCCAAGAAGGTTCCACACAGGACCATCTACAGCACCTTCTCCCCCAGTCTGAGGAACGCTTTCACAATGCAAAGACAGGGTTACTTGAGTTCTTTGATGAAGCTTGTGCACCAACAGGTGGTCACTGGGAACAGTTTATATTCCTTTGTAGCTCTTTTTTGTGTTTATGCTTTTCCTTTCTTCACCACCTTAACGACTTTAGGGGCTCAGATTCAATTGTAGTCTAAAGACGTGGCTCCTCTTGTAAGGAACGATCCTGGTGGAGTCTTTGAAGTGCATCAAAGCGCAGACACAGGTGAGCCCCTGTTTGCTGATCCAATAGTCTCATTGCATTTATCCTGCAGGGCCTGAGGAGCCTCAGTGGATGAAGCTTGTGGATTGATGCTGACAGAGTAATGCGATTAGCAGCATTTAGTTGCAGCACCACTCACCTCTCAACTCTGGGCGGCAGGTTTGGGCACTTTAAGCTTCTGGGCCTTTATTTAGGGGTTCTATGACTCGGAACCATAGCAGAACACCTTAGGGGTTCTTTGAAGAACCATCTACTAAAACTAGAGTTTTATCATAGAGAAGGATCATTCGGCAATGCATTCGAGCAGTAAGTTGGGCCTCAGAGCCAGAAGGGTCTGTATTAATAAAAGGGTCTGTATTAATGAAAGTACTTCTAATGATGGGGTACTATTTTTACATACTACACTACTAAAAATACTTTTAATGGTGGGGTACTATTTTTACATACTACACTACTAAAAATACTTTTAATGGTGGGGTACTATTTTACATATTACACTACTAAAAATACTTCTAATGGTGGGGTACTATTTTTACATACTACACTACTAGAAATACTTCTAATGGTGGGGTACTATTTTTACATACTACACTACTGAAAGTTCTTCTAATGATGGGGTACTATTTTTACATACTACAGAACTAAAAGTAATTCTAATGATGGGGTACTATTTCCATATACTACACTACTGAAAGTACTTCTTATAATAGGGTACTCTTTGTATATACTACAGAACTAAAAGTACTTCTAATGATGGGGTACTATTTCCATATACTACACTATTAAAAATACTTTTAATGGTGGGGTACTATTTTTACATACTACACTACTGAAAGTACTTCTAATGGTGGGGTACTATTTTTACATACTAGAGAACTAAAAGTACTTCTAATGATGGGGTACTATTTCTATATACTACACTACTGAAAGCACTTCTAATGTTGGGGTACTATTTTTACATACTACAGAAATAAAAGTAATTCTAATGATGGGGTAATATTTTTACATACTACAGAACTAAAAGTACTTCTAATGATGGGGTACTATTTCCATATACTACACTACTGAAAGCACTTCTAATGATGGGGTACTATTTCTATATACTACACTACTGAAAGCACTTCTAATGTTGGGGTACTATTTTTACATACTACAGAACTAAAAGTACTTCTAATGATGGGGTACTATTTCCATATACTACAGTACTCAAAGTACTTCTGATGTTGGGCTACTATTTTTACATACTATATAACTATAAGTACTTCTAATGTTGGGGTACTATTTTTACATACTACAGAAATAAAAGTAATTCTAATGATGGGGTACTATTTTTACATACTACAGAACTAAAAGTACTTCTAAGGATGGGGTACTATTTCTATATATTACACTACTGAAAGTACTTCTAATGGAGGGCTACTATTTCTACATACTACACTACTGAAAGTACTTCTAATGGTGGGGTACTATTTCTATATACTACACTACTGAAAGTACTTCTAATGGTGGGGTACTTTTTCTATATACTACACTACTAAAAACACTTCTAATGGTGGGGTACTATTTCTATATACTACACTACTGAAAGTACTTCTAATGGTGGGGTACTATTTCTATATACTACACTACTGAAAGTACTTTTAATGGTGGGGTACTATTTCTATATACTACACTACTGAAAGTACTTTTAATGGTGGGATACTTTTTCTATATACTACACTACTAAAAACACTTCTAATGGTGGGGTACTATTTCTATATACTACACTACTGAAAGTACTTTTAATGGTGGGGTATTATTTTTTTTATATCATTCGGCCATGCATTCGAGCAGTAAGTTGGGCCTCAGCGCCAGAAGGGTCTGGGTTCAATTCTTCAAGGTCCCCAAGAGTTTGCATGGTTTCTCCATGGGTTTTCTCCCCAAGGTCCAAAAGCCAGGTGACCTGAAGACACTACATTGACCCCCAGGTGTGAGAGTTTCGATATGTTTTGATGACCTTTGAAGGGTGTTTCCTGCCCAAAGGAGCCCTGGGATTGGCTCCAGCACCCCCTCACAACCCTATAGGATAGACAGCTTAGATGATGATTCAATGAAAAGATGTTGGATCCATGGTTTGAAAGAAATGCTGTTAATAAAGAAAGACGAGTGACCACCTGCCGCTGAGTGATGGACCAAAACTGCATTAGTAGAGATGTAAGGAGTCCGCTAACATAGTTACGGGTCCCGGTCAACACAAAAGGGCCCCGCCTCCGCTGATGACACTCACTGTGCCGGGTCATGATGGATGTTCCACTGAATGTTCCTGAAGGATCTGTGGAGTGTGAACAGCTGCGCTCGGCTTTTGAAGCGGCCCAAGCTGAGTGCTGGATCATGAGATTAATGGAGACCTGGGGTGGGTGGGGGGCGTGGGATGAATGAGGGGGCTGAAGAGGGGGAGGGTGCACAGGGAGGAAAAGCCGGTGCCTCGCGCTCAGGTGGGTGACAAACAGCGCAGCAACAGATGGGCTGCAGTCCGTAGCTGTAACTGCACAGCGGCGCAGCGGCTTCTCGGCGCGTGGCGGGTGTTTCCAGCGGCGCTGATGGTGAGCGTGGCACATGGCGCGTCCGCAGGTGAGCGTGCGATGTTCGCGGCCAACGAGCACTTCGTGGTGTCTCACGCGGCGCTGTGCGGGATCCCCATCAGCGGAACAGAGCTGCTCACCATGCACCCGCAGGCCGAGGAGGACGGGGAGAGCGAGCCGGGGCACACGCAGCGGCACACGCACAACACGTGAGTGAACATAGACACTGTAGAATATAGTTATAGATTATAGGATATATTATAGGATATAATTAATATACATTACAATGTATCCAGAGGTGTACAGAAAACTATATTATTAATTACTAATATTATTATTTCTGGTAGAATAATAATAATAATAATAATAATAATAATAATAATAATAATAATAATAATAATAATAATAATAATAATAATAATAATAATAATAAAACAGGCTGAGGTAAAACAAAGACTTTCATGGTAGGGTATAATTTGTACATAATACACTAATAAAAGTACTTTTAATTATAGTGTACTATTACTACATACTAGATTAGTAACACTTCTAATGGTGGGGTACTATTTTTACATACTACACTACTAAAAGTACTTTTAATGGTGGAGTACTATTTTTTTACATACTACACAATGTAAAGTACTTCTATTGGTGGGGTACTAATTTTACATACTACAGAACTAAAAGTACTTCTAATGGTGGGGTAGTATTTTTACATACTACACTACTAAAAGTACTTCTAATGGTGGGGTACTATTTTTACATACTACACAACTAAAAATACATCTAATGGTGGGGTAATATTTCTATATAATACACTACTGAAAGTACTTCTAATGGTGGGGTACTATTTTTACATACTACACTACTAAAAGTACTTTTAATGATTGGGTACTATTTTTACATACTACACTACTAAATGTACTTTTAATGATTGGGTACTATTACTACATATTAGATTGCTGACAGCACTTCTAATGGTGGGGTACTATTTTTACATACTACACTACTGACAGTACTTCTAATGGTGGGGTACTTGTTTTTTACATACCACACTACTGAAAGTACTTCTAATATTGTGGTACTTGTTTTTATATACTAAACTACTAAAAGTACTTCTAATGGTGGGGTACTATTTTAACATACTACAGAACTAAAAGTACTTCCAATGGTGGGGTACTATTTCTATATACTTCACTACTAAAAGTACTTCTAATGGTGGGGTACTTGTTTTTATATACTAAACTACTAAAAGTACTTCTAATGGTGGGGTACTTGTTTTTATATACTAAACTACTAAAAGTACTTCTAATGGTGGGGTACTTGTTTTTATATACTAAACTACTGAAAGTGCTTCTAATGGTGGGGTACTTGTTTTTATATACTAAACTACTAAAAGTACTTCTAATGGTGGGGTACTATTTTAACATACTACAGAACTAAAAGTACTTCCAATGGTGGGGTACTATTTCTATATACTTCACTACTAAAAGTACTTCTAATGGTGGGGTACTCTCTCTCTCTCTTTCTCTCTCTCTCTCTCTCTCTCTCTCTCTCTCTCTCTCTCTCTCTCTCTCTCTCTCTCTCTCTCTCTCTATCTGTAGGATCGAAGCCATGCAGCGGAGGCACACGACTCTGAGGGAGAAGGGCCGCAGGGGTCCGGCCTACATGTTCAATGAGAGGGGCACCAGCCTCACTGCGGAGGAGGAGCGCTTCCTGGACGCTGCGGAATACGGTAACATCCCGGTGGTGCGCAAGATGCTGGAGGAGTCCAAGACCCTCAACGTCAACTGCGTGGACTACATGGGCCAGAACGCCCTGCAGCTGGCGGTGGGCAACGAGCACCTGGAGGTGACGGAGCTGCTGCTGAAGAGGGAGGGGCTGGCGCGGGTGGGCGACGCCCTGCTCCTGGCCATCAGCAAGGGTTACGTGCGCATCGTGGAGGCCATCCTGGCGCACCCGGAGTTCGAAGGTGGTCTCCGCTTCGCCCACAGCCCGCTGGAGCAGGAGCCGCGGGACGACGACTTCTTCGCGTACGACGAGGACGGCACCCGCTTCTCCCAGGACGTCACCCCCGTTATACTGGCCGCGCACTGTCAGGTAGGGGTTTAGATACACGGACCACCTACACTGACCATACAGGAGCTCCACTTACAGACTGTAGTTCATCTGATTCTCTGTATACTATATTACCCTGTTCTTTAATGATCAGGACCCCCACAGGACCACCACAGAGCAGGTACTATTAGGGAGGTGGATCATTCTCAGCACTGCAGTGACACTGAGTGTGTTGTGTGTTGTGCTGGTGTGAGTGGATCAGACACAGCAGTGCTGCTGCTGGAGTGTTTAAACACTGTGTCCACTCACTGTCCACTCTATTAGACACTCCTACTACTTGCTGGTCCACCTTGTAGATGTAAAGTCAGAGACAGTAGCTCATCTGCTGCTGCACAGTTTGTGTTCCTCTAGTCCTTCATCAGTGGACACAGGACGCCGCCCACAGGACACTGCTGTCTGGATACTTTTGGTTGGTGGACGATTCTCAGTCCAGCAGAGACACTGAGGTGTTTAAACACTCCAGCAGCAGCAACACACACCACGTCAGTGTCACTGCAGGGCTGAGAATGACCCACCTCCCTAATAGTATCTGCTCTGTGGTGGTCCTGTGGGGGTCCTGATCATTAAAGAACAGAGTAATAAAGTATACAGAGAATCAGATGAACTACAGTCTGTAGGTGGAGCTCCTGTATGGTCAGTGGAGCTGATACAGTGGACAGTGAGTGGAGGTCCTGTATGGTCAGTGGAGCTGATACAGTGGACAGTGAGTGGAGGTCCTGTATGGTCAGTGGAGCTGATACAGTGGGCAGTGAGTGGAGGTCCTGTATGGTCAGTAGAGCTGATACAGTGGACAGTGAGTGGAGGTCCTGTATGGTCAGTGGAGCTGATACAGTGGACAGTGAGTGGAGGTCCTGTATGGTCAGTGGAGCTGATACAGTGGGCAGTGAGTGGAGGTCCTGTATGGTCAGTAGAGCTGATACAGTGGACAGTGAGTGGAGGTCCTGTATGGTCAGTGGAGCTGATACAGTGGACAGTGAGTGTAGGTCCTGTATGGTCAGTGGAGCTGATACAGTGGACAGTGAGTGGAGGTCCTGTATGGTCAGTGGAGCTGATACAGTGGACAGTGAGTGGAGGTCCTGTATGGCCAGTGGAGCTGATACAGTGGACAGTGAGTGGAGGTCCTGTATGGTCAGTGGAGCTGATACAGTGGACAGTGAGTGGAGGTCCTGTATGGTCAGTGGAGCTGATACAGTGGACAGTGAGTGGAGGTCCTGTATGGTCAGTGGAGCTGATACAGTGGACAGTGAGTGGAGGTCCTGTATGGTCAGTGGAGCTGATACAGTGGACAATGAGTGGAGGTCCTGTATGGTCAGTGGAGCTGATTCAGTGGACAGTGAGTGGAGTTCCTGTATGGTCAGTGGAGCTGATACAGTGGACAGTGAGTGGAGGTCCTGTATGGTCAGTGGAGCTGATACAGTGGACAGTGAGTGTAGATACATGGAGGTGGTGTTAATGGTACATTGTGTAGAGAGCCAGGAACGTCTGCAGTGTTTCCTGGGAAAGCGATGGTACGCTGGTAAGAAGATAATAAAGGCCAATAGAAGCTCTTCTTCCCAAAACCATGTTACAGCACTGTGGGCTGGTCCTGAGCTGGAGGTTAGGAAGCCTTGTGACCAGAAGGTTGCTGGTTCGATTCCCTAAACCGACAGGACACGAATGAAATGCCCTTGAACAAGACCCACAACTGCACCCCGGGTGCTGTGCTTGGGCTGCACACCACCCCAGGCAAGAGTGCTCACTGCCCCCTAGTGTGCATGTTCAATAGAAGTGTGTTCACTAGTGTGTGTATATATGTGGGCGTTTCACTGCCCCAGTATGTGTGTGTTTATTAGTGGGTGTGTATGTGGGTGTTTCACTGCCCCCTAGTATGTGTGTGCTCACTAGTGTGTTTTCACTGGTGTGTGTATGTGTGTGAGTGTTTTACTGCCCCCGAGTATGTGTGTGCTCACTAGTTTGTGTGTGTATTTGGGTTTTTCGCTGCCCCCTAGTGTGTATGTTCACTAGTGTGTGTTTATGTGGGTGTTTCACTGCCCCCTAGAGTGTGCGTGTTCACTAGTGTGTGTGTATGTGGGTGTTACACTGTCCCCTAGAGTGTGTGTGTGTGTGTTCACTAGTGTGTGCATTTGTACGTGTTTCACTACACCCTATTTTGTGTGTGCTGATTAGTGTGTGTGTATTTGGGTGTTCCAATGCCCCCTAGTGTGTGTGTGCGTGTTCACTAGTGTGTGTATATGTGGGTGTTTCACTGCTCCCTAGTGTGTGTTTACTAGTGTGTGTGTATGTTGGTGTTTTACTGCCCCCTAGAGAGTGTGTGTGTGTGTTCACTGGTGTATGTATGTGGGTATTTTAACTGGACCACTCTGATGCGGACCCTCTCTGCAGGAGTACGAGATCGTGCACATCCTGCTGCTGAAGGGCGCTCGCATCGAGAAGCCCCACGACCACTTCTGCAAGTGCGGCGAGTGCATGGACAAGCAGAAGCAGGACTCCTTCAGCCACTCGCGCTCCAGGATGAACGCCTACAAAGGCCTGGCCAGCGCCGCCTACCTGTCGCTCTCCAGCGAAGACCCCGTGCTCACAGCCTTGGAGCTCAGCAACGAGCTGTCCCTGCTGGCCAACATCGAAACTGAGTTCAAGGTGGGTTTAAACCTTTCAGAAACACAGTTGACCCCCTTATTACCTGCGGGTGGGTCCAGGAGTGGAGCTGCCTTCGTCTGGAACCATGTCGAAAGTTAAGGGGTTAAACTTGTTGGTTAAAAAGTAAATAAATGAATGAATTGAACTGGTTAGTACGGTGGTGTAGTGGTTAGTATGGTGGTGTAGTGGTTAGTACGGTGGTGTAGTGGTTAGTATGGTGGTGTAGTGGTTAGTATGGTGGTGTAGTGGTTAGTATGGTGGTGTAGTGGTTTGTACGGTGGTGTAGTGGTTAGTACGGTGATGTAGTGGTTAGTATGGTGGTGTAGTGGTTAGTACGGTGGTGTAGTGGTTAGTACGGTGGTGTAGTGGTTAGTACGGTGGTGTAGTGGTTAGTACGGTGGTGTAATGGTTAGTACGGTGGTGTAGTGGTTAGTACGGTGGTGTAGTGGTTAGTACGGTGGTGTAGTGGTTAGTATGGTGGTGTAGTGGTTAGTACGGTGGTGTAGTGGTTAGTATGGTGGTGTAGTGGTTAGTACGGTGGTGTAGTGGTTAGTACGGTGGTGTAGTGGTTAGTATGGTGGTGTAGTGGTTAGTACGGTGGTGTAGTGGTTAGTACGGTGGTGTAGTGGTTAGTATGGTGGTATAGTGGTTAGTACGGTGGTGTAGTGGTTAGTATGGTGGTGTAGCAGTTAGTATGGTGGTGTAGTGGTTAGTATGGTGGTGTAGTGGTTAGTATGGTGGTGTAGTGGTTAGTAAGGTGGTGTAGTGGTTAGTACGGTGGTGTAGTGGTTAGTATGGTGGTGTAGTGGTTAGTAAGGTGGTGTAGTGGTTAGTATGGTGGTGTAGTGGTTAGTATGGTGGTGTAGTGGTTAGTATGGTGGTGTAGTGGTCAGTACGGTGGTGTAGTGGTTAGTATGGTGGTGTAGTGGTTAGTACGGTGGTGTAGTGGTTAGTATGGTGGTGTTAATTTGTGTTAAGTTAATATCCATCTCAGCCTGATACCATGGTTATCGGACGAAGAGCTTCTTATGGCCTTGATAATTTTCTAATAATCTCCGACTGGGGGCTGGTGCTGAGCTGGAGGTTAGGAATCAGCCTCGTGACCAGAGGGCCGCTGGATCAATTCCCTGACCAGAGGGTTCCTGACCATTGAAGAACTCAATAATTCAGGGATTTTCTCCGGACCCCCGGCGTGCGCTAATGGTGCTTCAAAGAACACGCCTGCATTTTTAATCCGCTTCCACGCGCAAACATCTTTAGGACCAATTTGGGGAAGGCTCAGTCACGAGCTCCTCCTCTTCCCTCCAGATGGGAGCGCTCAGTCTCAGGAGTGAATCAGGATGGAGCCGGTTGGTCGGGAGTGAAGTGGTAATTACTCGTACATGGGAAACTGTGGAACTCTTCATAGGAAGCTGGAGAGGCTGGAGTAGAGTACGCAGGTAGTCTTTTCCGAGAGACACTCTGGGGAGCTTGTCTGACGGCTGATTCTCACGGCTGGCGTTTCAGCTTCTCCCATTGATTCAGTGGGCCGTTAATTGAAGAGGCTCTACTGAAGACGCCGTGTAATCACTTCATCGTTACTCCCTAATCACTGTCCTCCACCGCCGGCTCACTCCCCGGACGCTCAATGACTTCCATCGATAACCTGGTGTTGCGTCGTGTTTCTGAGTTTACTCTGATACCGTAGTAGGACTGGTTTGTTTATTTGTTTGTTTGTTTGTTTGTTTGTTTTTTATTAGATGCACATACAGTTTATTTTTTCTGTCATCATAAATATGAGATATGATAATCGCTCAGCCTCTCACCGAGCACGCTTCTGACCCAAACAGGACATCCCTATTTTACTGTTTTCCACTGACACACCACCCCCCGCTCCTATAGCCTGCAACCTGGACCCCAACCCCCAGAATCCCTCACCACATTTAGCCCATCCTTACTGTGAAACACCCACATACACACACTAGTGAACACACACACTAGGGACCAGTAAAACACTTACACACACTATTAAACACACACACTATTAAACTCACACACTATTAAACACACACACACTATTAAACACACACACTAGGGACTAGTGAAAAACTCACATATACACACACACTAGGTGGCAGTGAAACACCCACATATACACACACACTAGGGGGCAGTGAAACACCCAAATATACACACACACTAGTGAACACACAGACTAGGGACCAGTGAAATACTTATACACACACACACACACACACACACTATTAAACACACACACACTATTAAACACACACACACACTATTAAACACACACACTATTAAACACACACACACTATTAAACACACACACTATTAAACACACACACTATTAAACACACACACACTATTAAACACACACACACACTATTAAACACACACACTATTAAACACACACACACTATTAAACACACAGACTAGGGACTAGTGAAAAACTCACATACACACACACTAGGGGGCAGTGAAACACCCCCATATACACACACACTAGGGGGCAGTGAAACACCCACATATACACACACACTAGTGAACACACAGACTAGGGACCAGTGAAATACTTATACACACACACACACACTAGTAAACACACACACTAGGGACTAGTGAAAAACTCACAAACACACCACACACTAGGGGGCAGTGGAAAAAACACATATACATACACACCAGTGAACACACAGACTAAGGACCAGTGAAATACTTATATACGCACACACACACACACTAGTGAACACACACAATAGGGGGCAGTGAAACACCCACAAACACACATGCACACTAGGGGGCAGTGAAAAACCCACATATACACACACACTAGTGAACACACACACATTAGGGGGCAGTGAAACACCCACATATACACACACACACACTAGTGAACACACACACACTAGAGACCAGTGAAATACTTATACACACACACACACACACACTAGTGAACACCCACACACTAGGGGGCAGTGAAACACCCATATATACACACACACTAGTGAACACACAGACTAGGGACCAGTGAAATACTTACATACACACACACACACACTAGTGTTTGTTTATATATATATAAAGCAAGTAGTGTCATATTATAGCACAAATGTAAATATTGGGATGTTGACAGTAATTCATTATTATGAATGTTATTATGAATTATTAATATATTAACACAGATTTGTTCTTTAGTTTATTTAATATCTCTGCATTTATAATATGTATTATGTGTGGTTTTGCATATATATATATATATATATATATATATATATATATATATATATATATATATATATATATATATATATATATATATATATGTTTGTATGTATGTATTTGTAGTGAGCCTGATCTCTGCCTCTGTGCTCTACAGAATGACTACAGAAAGCTGTCTATGCAGTGCAAGGACTTTGTGGTCGGTGTGCTGGACTTGTGTCGGAACACAGAGGAAGTGGAAGCCATCCTGAACGGCGATGTGGACCAAACCCTGCCCAGTGACCATAACAGGCCCTGCCTTAGCCGCGTCAAGCTGGCCATCAAATACGAGGTCAAAAAGGTGGAGTCAGACTCAGACCACTCAGACTCACTGCCAGACTCACTGCTCAGACCACCCAGATTCACTGCCAGACTCACTGCTCAGACCATCCAGACTCACTGCTCAGACCACCCAGACTCACTGCCAGACTCACTGCTCAAACTCACTGCTCAGACCATCCAGACTTACTGCTCAGACCACCCAGACTCACTGCCAGACTCACTGCTCAAACTCACTGCTCAGACCATCCAGACTCACTACTCAGACCACCCAGACTCACTGCTCAGACCACCCAGACTCACTGCCAGACTCACTGCTCAAACTCACTGCTCAGACCATCCAGACTCACTATTCAGACCACCCAGACTCACTGCTCAGACCACCCAGACTCACTGCCAGACTCACTGCTCAAACTCACTGCTCAGACCATCCAGATTCACTACTCAGACCACCCAGACTCACTGCTCAGACCACCCAGACTCACTGCCAGACTCACTGCTCAGACCATCCAGATTCACTGCCAGACTCACTGCTCAGACCATCCAGACTCACTGCCAGACTCACTGCTCAGACCATCCAGATTCACTGCCAGACTCACTGCTCAGACCATCCAGACTCACTGCTCAGACCACCCAGATTCACTGCCAGACTCACTGCTCAGACCATCCAGACTCACTGCTCAGACCACCCAGATTCACTGCCAGACTCACTGCTCAGACTATCCAGACTCACTGCCAGACTCACTGCTCAGACCACCCAGATTCACTGCCAGACTCACTGCTCAGACCACTCAGACTCACTGCCAGACTCACTGCTCAGACCACCCAGATTCACTGCCAGACTCACTGCTCAGACCATCCAGACTCACTGCTCAGACCACCCAGACTCACTGCCAGACTCACTGCTCAAACTCACTGCTCAGACCATCCAGACTCACTACTCAGACCACCCAGACTCACTGCTCAGACCACCCAGACTCACTGCCAGACTCACTGCTCAGACCACCCAGATTCACTGCCAGACTCACTGCTCAGACCATCCAGACTCACTGCTCAGACCACCCAGACTCACTGCCAGACTCACTGCTCAAACTCACTGCTCAGACCATCCAGACTCACTACTCAGACCACCCAGACTCACTGCTCAGACCACCCAGACTCACTGCCAGACTCACTGCTCAAACTCACTGCTCAGACCATCCAGACTCACTACTCAGACCACCCAGACTCACTGCTCAGACCACCCAGACTCACTGCCAGACTCACTGCTCAAACTCACTGCTCAGACCATCCAGACTCACTACTCAGACCACCCAGACTCACTGCCAGACTCACTGCTCAGACCACCCAGATTCACTGCCAGACTCACTGCTCAGACCATCCAGACTCACTGCTCAGATCACCCAGACTCACTGCCAGACTCACTGCTCAAACTCACTGCTCAGACCATCCAGACTCACTACTCAGACCACCCAGACTCACTGCTCAGACCACCCAGACTCACTGCCAGACTCACTGCTCAAACTCACTGCTCAGACCATCCAGACTCACTACTCAGACCACCCAGACTCACTGCTCAGACCACCCAGACTCACTGCCAGACTCACTGCTCAAACTCACTGCTCAGACCATCCAGACTCACTGCTCAGACCACCCAGACTCACTGCTCAGACCACCCAGACTCACTGCCAGACTCACTGCTCAGACCATCCAGATTCACTGCCAGACTCACTGCTCAGACCATCCAGACTCGCTGCCAGACTCACTGCTCAGACCATCCAGATTCACTGCCAGACTCACTGCTCAGACCACCCAGACTCACTGCCAGACTCACTGCTCAAACTCACTGCTCAGACCATCCAGACTCACTACTCAGACCACCCAGACTCACTGCTCAGACCACCCAGACTCACTGCCAGACTCACTGCTCAGACTCACTGCTCAGACCATCCAGACTCACTACTCAGACCATCCAGACTCACTACTCAGACCACCCAGACTCACTGCTCAGACCACCCATACACACTGCCAGACTTACTGCTCAGAACATCCAGACTCACTGCCAGACTCACTGCTCAGACCACCCAGACTCACTGCCAGACTCACTGCCAGACTCACTGCTCAGACTCACTGCTCAGACCATCCAGACTCACTACTCAGACCATCCAGACTCACTGCCAGACTCACTGCTCAGACCACCCAGACTCACTGCCAGACTCACTGCCAGACTCACTGCTCAGACCATCCAGACTCACTACTCAGACCATCCAGACTCACTGCTCAGAATATCCAGACTCACTGCCAGACTCACTGCTCAGACCACCCAGACTCACTGCCAGACTCACTGCCAGACTCACTGCCAGACTCACTGCTCAGACCATCCAGACTCACTGCCAGACTCACTGCCAGACTCACTGCTCAGAATATCCAGACTTACTACTCAGACCATCCAGACTCACTGCTCAGACCATCCAGACTCACTGCTCAGACCTTCCAGACTCATGGCTAGGTTTCTAATACAGGCAGTCTGAATGTAGGGTTTATTGTAGGGGTTATTCTTATACAGTTAATGAACAATTCCTTTACTCTGAAGCGTTAATCTAACATTATGTAATGTTTTTCTACTAGCAGTCAGACTTTCTGCTCTGAGAAACAGTCTGAAACAGTTTTCATTGCAGGCCTCTAACTTTTCCCGAGTGCTGTGTGACTCTTGTTCGTTTCTCTGCAGTTTGTGGCTCATCCGAACTGTCAGCAGCAGCTCCTGACCCTGTGGTACGAGAACTTGTCTGGCTTGAGGCAACAACCTATTGGAGTGAAATGTTTAACAGTGCTGGGCGTGATGGCGGGTCTTCCTTTCCTGGCCATTGCATATTGGATCATGCCCTACAGCAAGGTACAGTCGGGAACGGCAGCTGCTCCTCCTTGTGTCCGTTTTCCAGTAGCGTGGAAGTGTAAAGGAAGCCAGCGCGCTCTGAAGACCGCCGGTCCAGAGACGCTTCATGTTTGTTGGTTTTGAAGGTTCATTTGTGCTGCTGTGTTTCTCTCCCTCAGCTGGGTCAGGTCCTCCGCAGTCCGTTCATGAAGTTCGTCGCCCATGCTGTTTCCTTCACTATCTTCCTCGGCCTGCTGGTGCTCAATGCCTCCGACCGCTTCGCCGGAGTCAAGAACCTGCCCAATGAGACCCTCATAGACCACCCGCGCCAGGTGTTCCGCGTCAAAACCACCCAGTTCTCCTGGACCGAGATGCTGATTATGAAATGGGTGATTGGTTAGTACTGAGACACTCGCATGGTTATTAGTGTGGTTGCTCTACTATACTATACTATATTATACTATACTGTACTATACTATAATATACTATACTATACTATATTATACTATACTATACTATACTATACTATAATATACTATACTATATATACTATACTATACTATACTATACTATACTATATTATACTATACTATACTATGCTGTACTGTATACTATGCTATGATATACTGTATACTATACTATATTATATTATACTATACTATAATATACTATACTATATTATACTATACTATACTATACTATACTATATTATACTATACTATATTATAATATACTATATTATACTATACTATACAATACTATATTATACTATAACATACTATACTATACTATATTATATTATACTATACTATAATATACTATACTATATTATACTATACCATACTATGCTATACTATACTATACTATACTATATTATACTATACTATAATATACTATACTATACTATATTATACTATACTATAATATACTATACTATATTATACTATACTATATTATACTATACTATACTATACTATGCTATACTATACTATACTATACTATATTATACTATACTATATTATACTATATTATATTATACTATACTATAATATACTATACTATATTATACTATACTGTACTATGCTATACTATACTATAATATATTATACTATATTATACTCTACTATATTATACTATACTTTACTATATTATACTAAACTATATTATATTATTCTATACTATACTATACTATACTATACTATACTATACTATACTATTTTATACTATACTATATTATTCTATACTGTACTATACTATATTATACTATATTATACTATACTATATTATACTATACTATACTATACTATATTATACTATACTATATTATACTATATTATACTGAAAAAAATGATGTGTTGGATTTGCTTAAAAAAAAAATTTGCATTCACCTTTTTAAGTAGATCCAACATGAAAGTTTTTAAAGCTTCATCTTGTTGTTGAAACAACAAAAAAATAAATATTCTTTCATTCAATGTATTTCTTTAAGTTCAGAGAACTATAACATATTTGAACTGCACATACTCATTTAGCTGAAAAAAATTTAAAAATTTTAAGTAGAAGCTATTGAATTTTAGAAGTATGGCTTGTTGAATCAACGAATATTTTTTTTCAGTGTATACTATACTGTTTATTTCTGTCTGCCAGATCTTCGCTGCGTAACTCGTCCCACAGTTTTTGAAATATTAACACGGTTCCAACTCCAGATTGTCCGGTCTGATTGTGTGATTCGGTCTTGTGTACAACTTTTTGATTGGATGCACAGATTCTGGATAACAACAGATTTTTTTCCAGAATTTTTTCCCATAAAGAATGAATAGGATGGAAAAGTGCTCGCCAATCTACTGAACATCTGCTCGACCCACAGACACCGTTTCACATACACTGACTCAGGGAAGACCCCCGACCATGACTGCAGTGTTGCTTCGACCTGCACTCGTCTGTTTGTTGTTTTTTGTCCATCCCTCTTTTTTCCCCATAGAGTCCTATACATCGAACTGAAACATCATGGTTTAATTTAACCTACAGTTTCCAAACTGCTTCCAAACGAGCCAGTGTTTGTCTATAGAGAGTGCGAGGTTAGCAATAGGTGTGGCTGAAACACCTGAAATCAAATAAATAGGAGGACTGTCCACATGCATTTGGCCATATAGTTCATATAGTTATGACCTCAATTCTAACATGTTTGAAGCTTAGAGCTCCTTAGATCCCTAGAGCTGACCGAGGTGTTCTGATCCTGTGGTCAGGGATGATCTGGTCGGAGTGTAAGGAGATCTGGGAGGACGGCCCTCGCGAGTATATCATGCACCTGTGGAACATCCTGGACTTTGGTATGCTGTCCATCTTCGTGGCGTCATTCACGGCGCGGTTCATGGCCTTTCTGCGAGCGTCCCACGCACAGCTCTACGTGGACCTGTACGTGACCAGCGCTGACCTGAGCAACGCCTCTCTGCCCGCTGAGGTGGAGTACTTTACTTATGGTGAGTGCAGGTATACTAACATTCAGTGTATTTCATATATATATATAGCTACACTTCATCTGATTCTCTGTATACTTTATTACTCTGTTCTTTAATGATCAGGACCCCCACAGGACCACCACAGAGCAGATACTATTAGGGAGGTGGATCATTCTCAGCACTGCAGTGACACTGATGTGGTGGTGGTGTGTTAGAAGTGAGTGTTGTGTTGGTGTGAGTGGATCAGACACGGCAGTGGTGCTGCTAGAGTATTTAAACACCTCAGTGTCACTGCTGGACTAAGAATTGTCCACCAACCAAAACTATCCAGACAGCAGTGTCCTGTGGGCGGCGTCCTGTGTCCACTGATGAAGAACTAGAGGAACACAAACTGTGCAGCAGCAGATGAGCTACTGTCTCTGACTTTACATCTACAAGGTGGACCAGCAAGTAGTAGGAGTGTCTAATAGAGTGGACAGTGAGTGGACTGATCCACTCACACCAGCACAACACACACTACTAACACATCAACACCATGTCAGTATCACTGCAGTGCTGAGAATGACCCACCTCCCTAATAGTATCTGCTCTGTGGTGGTCCTGTGGGGGTCCTGATCATTGAAGAACAGGGTAATAAAGTATACAGAGAATCAGATGAACTACAGTCTGTAGGTGGAGCTCCTGTATGGTCAGTGGAGCTGATACACTAGATACGCCTTATGAATGCATTTATGAAGCTTTATGAATACTTATTGATATATGGCTGCACGTGTGTCCCTCAGCCAGGAACAGATGGCTCCCCTCGGACCCCCAGCTCATCTCCGAGGGGCTGTACTCCATCGCCGTGGTCCTGAGTTTCTCACGCATTGCCTACATCCTGCCGGCCAACGAGAGCTTTGGACCCCTGCAGATCTCCTTGGGTCGCACGGTGAAGGACATTTTCAAGTTCATGGTCATCTTCATCATGGTCTTCCTGGCCTTCATGATCGGCATGTTCAACCTGTACTCGTACTACCTCGGAGCCAAGTACAACCCTGCCTTCACCACGTACGTGTTCAGAACCTCAGTCAGAAGTAGGGTCCCTGTAGATGTACAGATGCACACCACTCTGATTGGCTGTAGGTCCATTCTTAGCATGGCAGTAGTGTATTAGTCTGTGTCGTGCTGGGGGGAGTGGATCAGACACAGCAGTGCTGCTGCTGGAGTGTTTAAACACTGCGTCCACTCACTGTCCACTCTATTAGACACTCCTACTACTTGCTGGTCCACCTTGTAGATGTAAAGTCAGAGACAGTAGCTCATCTGCTGCTGCACAGTTTGTGTTCTCTAGTCCTTCATCAGTGGACACAGGACGCCGCCCACAGGACACTGCTGTCTGGATAGTTTTGGTTGGTGGACGATTCTCAGTCCAGCAGTGACACTGAGATGTTTAAACACATCACTGCTGTGTCTGATCCACTCACACCAGCACAACACACTAACTAACACCCCAGTATTCTGTATTTGTGTGTGTGTTGGCTCCTCAGGGTGGAGGAGAGCTTTAAGACCCTGTTCTGGTCCATCTTCGGTCTGAGCGAGGTCGTCTCCGTGGTGCTGAAGTACGACCACAAGTTCATCGAGAACATCGGCTATGTTCTGTACGGGGTCTACAACGTCACCATGGTGATCGTTCTGCTCAACATGCTGATCGCTATGATAAACCACTCGTACCAGGAGATCGAGGTGAGACCAGTCGGCTGACCACAGCGTGGCCCAGATCGTCCTCAGAACAGAAAATAAATAAATAAATAAATAGACTGATAAAAGTCTGCCACCATGGGCCTTTCCTCATTGCCATGGTAACCGTTGCTGTGCGGTCAGCAGTGCGCACAGTGATGAAGAGTGTTTATAGTGTTTAACCCGTCTGTATGTGACTCGGATCAGAGACCATCAGATCATTCATACAGTCCCATAATAATAATAATAATAATAATAATAATAATAATAATAATAATAATAATAATAATAATAATTCTCCTTTTTCTTCTTCTCTTTCATCTTGTCCTTCTCCTTCTTTATAATTCTTCTCATCCTCCTTCTTTTTCTTCCTCTCTCTCTTCTCCTTCTTTGTCTTCTTTTTCTTCTCCATCTTCTACAGCACATACACAGAACACATCACATCCTCATTACATCACATACACAGAACACATCACATCCTCATTACATCACATACACAGAACACATCACATTCTCATTATGTGCTCATTACATCACATATATAGAGCACATCACATCCCCATCACATCCTCATTACATCACATACACAGAACACATCACATCCCCATCACATCCTCATTACATCACATACACAGAACACATCACATCCCCATCACATCCTCATTACATCACATATACGGAACACATCACATTCTCATTACGTGCTCATTACATCACATATATAGAGCACATCACATCCCATCACATCCTCATTACATCACATACACAGAACACATCACATCCCCATCACATCCTCATTACATCACATATACAGAACACATCACATCCTCATTATATCACATACACAGAACACATCACATCCTTATAACATCACATATACAGAGCACATCACATCCCCATCACATCCTCATTACATCACATACACAGAACACATCACATTCTCATTACATCACATACACAGAACACATCACATTCTCATTACGTGCTCATTACATCACATATATAGAGCACATCACATCCCCATCACATCCTCATTACATCACATACACAGAACACATCACATCCCCATCACATCCTCATTACATCACATACACAGAACACATCACATCCCCATCACATCCTCATTACATCACATATACAGAACACTTCACATCCTCATTATATCTCATACACAGAACACATCACATCCTTATAACATCACATATACAGAGCACATCACATCCCCATCACATCCTCATTACATCACATACACAGAACACATCACATTCTCATTACGTGCTCATTACATCACATATATAGAGCACATCACATCCCCATCACATCCTCATTACATCACATACACAGAACACATCACATCCCCATCACATCCTCATTACATCACATACACAGAACACATCACATTCCCATCACATCCTCATTACATCACATATACAGAACACATCACATCCTCATTATATCACATACACAGAACACATCACATCCTTATAACATCACATATACAGAACACATCACATCCCCATCACATCCTCATTACTTCACATACACAGAACACATCACATCCCCATCACATCCTCATTGCATCACATATACAGAACACTTCACATCCCCATCACATCCTCAATGCATCACATATACAGAACACTTCACATCCCCATCACATCCTCATTACATCACATATACAGAACACATCACATCCTCATTATATCACATACACAGAACACATCACATCCTTATAACATCACATATACAGAACACATCACATCCCCATCACATCCTCATTACTTCACATACACAGAACACATCACATCCCCATCACATCCTCATTGCATCACATATACAGAACACTTCACATCCCCATCACATCCTCAATGCATCACATATACAGAACACTTCACATCCTCATCACATCCTCATTACATCACATATACAGAACACACCACATCCTTATTATATCACATACACAGAACACATCACATTCTCATTACATCACATATACAGAACACATCACATCCCCATCACATCCTTATTACTTCACATACACAGAACACATTACATCGTCATTATATCACATACACAGAACACATCACATCCTCATTACATCACATATACAGAGCACATCACATCCCCATCACATCGTCCTTACATCACATACACAAAATACGTCATATCCCCATCACATCCTCATTACATCACATACACAGAACACATCACATCCCCATCACATCCTCATTACATCACATACACAGAACACATCACCTCCCCATCACATCCTCATTACATCACATATACAGAACACATCACATCCTCAATACATCACATATACAGAGCACATCACATCCCCATCACATCCTCATTACATCACATATACAGAACACATCACATCCTCATTATATCACATACACAGAACACATCACATCCTCATTACATCACATATACAGAACACACCACATCCTTATTATATCACATACACAGAACACATCACATTCTCATTACATCACATATACAGAACACACCACATCCTTATTATATCACATACACAGAACACATCACATTCTCATTACATCACACATACAGAGCACATCAGATCCCTATCACAGATGGAATTTATATATTCACATCTTTATAATTAAAATCAGATCACCGTATTAGAATAACCTCAGTAAATCCCACTGCACTGCTAGGCGACCAGTTGTGATGTGATGTGATTTGAAGGAAGTGGACTCAGGGTGGCGCTGTCTGCTGGGCGTGTGTTATTTTGGGATGCGCTGTTGTTCTCCGTGTCCGCGGCTCTGAGAGCTGCTGTCGTGTGTACGTACAGGAGGACGCCGACGTGGAGTGGAAGTTCGCCCGTGCCAAGCTGTGGCTGTCTTATTTCGATGAGGGCCGGACCCTCCCTCCCCCCTTCAATCTGGTGCCCAGCCCCAAGTCCTTCTACTACATGGCCCTGCGCACCAGAGCCTGCCTGGTCAGACTCTGCAAGGAAAGAGGCCGTCGCCCCGGCAGCCAGCGGGACCTGGGCGCGCCCAGTTCTCGGACAAAGGTGGGACAATGCTGGATGATCCTTATATCTCATTCACTGTCTTTAATTCAGAGCCATAGTTACTCACTTTCAGCCACGTGTTCAATCAACTGAGATGTGTTAGTGTTATTTCCACGTTCTTCTGTTTGTTTTGGTTCTTAGCTCCTCCTTGTCTCCGCCCTTTTGTTACCAGGTCCTAGTTACTGGTTCCTTCCCTTGTCTGTCCTTGTGTAGTTATACCCCTTGTTTGCTTCTATATATATATATATATATATATATATCCACTCACACCAGCACAACACACACTACTAACACACCAACACCACATCAGTGTCACTGCAGTGCTGAGAATGGCCCAACACTATTAGGACTCTTAGCACTGCAGTGACACTGATGTGGTGTTGGTGTGTTAGTAGTGTGTGTTGTGCTGGTGTGAGTGGATCAGACACAGCAGTGCTGCTGCTGGAGTGTTTCAACACTGTGTCCACTCACTGTCCACTCTATTAGACACTCCTACTACTTGCTGGTCCACCTTGTAGATGTAGAGTCAGAGACAGTAGCTCATCTGCTGCTGCACAGTTTGTGTTCCTCTAGTTCTTCATCACTGGACACAGGATGCCGCCCACAGGACGGACACTGCTGTCTGGATAGTTTTGGTTGGTGGACGATGATTCTCAGTCCAGCAGCAGCAGGACTGCTGTGTCTGATCCACTCACACCACCACCATGTCAGTGGTCCTGTGGGGGCCCTGATCATTAAAGAACAGAGTAATAACGCATACAGAGAATCAGATGATCTACAGTCTGTAGGTGTATCTCCTGTGTGGTCAGTGGAGCTGATCTGAGCTCATATCTCTTTAATAAATGAACTGATTTTTGTTTGTTGTTGTTGATGCAGCTCCGCAGGTTCCGCTCGTACCAGGCCCAGGACGAGTACACCGTGAGAAATACCATCAAACATCCGACCCGATACCAGGTTCCTCTTTCCTTCTGACTTTGTTTGCTCCTCCACACGCTTTACTGAATAGTTTGAGATGTATTGATATGCTCTGACACGACTCCCTGCCTTTGAAACCACTGAACACTCGCTCTCGCCTCTTAACCTGCTGCCTCGAACACAGAAGCTCATGAAGCGCCTCATCAAGCGCTACGTCCTGAAGGCCCAGACGGACAGCGAGAACGACGAGATCAATGAAGGTGAGCCTGATACAGCCTTCACTACAAGACTGTTCAAACACATTCTCAGAGAGCTCTCCAGGGCCTCAGACTTACACAACTCACATCATGGAGCAGCGCATTTCATCATCATCATCATCATGATCATCATCATCATATATAGAGACTCCGCCCATTCCTGCTGAGGTTATACAGAGTGTTTCCAAAAAAGAAGTTTATTCAAGTGTACTATTAGTTACTTCTATTAAACTAAAAAGAAGTGAGTATACTTTCAGTTTACTTTTTATGTACTTCTCAGTGATATACTAAACACAGTTATACTTCGCTTACAGAAAATAAGTATACTTAAAGTTTATTAAAGTATATTTTCCAAGTATACTTTATGTACTTACTATACTAATATCATTGTACTAGTAGTACACTTGTATATTTACTATTTTAATACTTCTTGGGACTAAATTTTAGTTTATGAAAGTATACTTTTAAGTACGTTTAAGTGTAAGAGTAGTATACTTCAAGTACACAACTAGTTTACATCTTTTGTGCTGCATCTAAAAGTAAACTTATGGGTTTAATGTTAGTTTACTAGCTTGTTAATTCATCTTTAAAAGTACAAGTGTAAGTTTCCTTTAAGTGAACTTATGATAATACTTTATAGTATAAGTATATGTATATAGTATAAGTATATAAGTATATGACTAGGTTTAACATTTAATTACTTACTAGTGGACACACATAAAATTAACAAGACATACTCAGATTAAGAACCATATTTGTATCTTTATGAATTTTTATAAATAAAATTTCCAAACAAGTATTGTACTGGGTGCCTTTTGTGCAGGACAAGAATACTTATACTTTTCTTAAGTATATCTCAACCAAAGATTAAGTACAAGTAAAGGCTGAATATACTTAGACTGTTCTATACTTGTCAGTATAACCCAAGTACACGTAAGTATAGCTGTGTTTGGTATATCACTGAGAAGTACCTAACAGGTAAACTGAAAGCATACTCACTTATTTTTAGTTAAAAAGAAGTAAACACTTGAATAAACTTATTTTTAGTAAAGGTTAAGTATGCTTGGGTTATACTGATAAGTATAGAACAGTCTAAGTATATTTGGACTTTACTTGTACTTAATCTTTTGATTGAGATAGTAGAAGTAAGTATTCTTGCTCTGCACAAAACACATCCAGTACAATATTTATTTAAAATTTGATTTATAAAGATTTATAAAGATATAAATATGTTTCTTAATCTGAGTGTGTCTTGTTTATTTTACGTGTGTCCACTGGTGAGTAAGTGAACATTGTTAAAATTCTATTTTAAGTAGAAAAAACTCTTAAACCTCATCATATACTTTAAAGTACAACAATAATATAAGCAGTAAATTATAAGTATTATGTTAAGTTTACTTAAAGAAAACAAGCTAGTAAACTAACAGTAAACCCTTAAATTTACTTTTACACTTTACACTTTTAGTGTAGTTGCAGTACAAAAGATGTAAACTAGTTGTATACTTGGTTTACTACTCTTACACTTAAAGTGTACTTAAAAGTATACTTTTAACAACTAGAAAGTGGATCAATTTTGTCCCAAGAAGTATTAAAATAGTACATATACAAGTGTACTACTGGTACAATGACATTAGTATAGTAACTACATAAAGTATACTTAATAAAAAGAACTGTAGAACTGTATAAGTGTAGACTGCTTTTTGAATGAGGCTCAGCCAATCAGTGCAGAACTAATTTGCATATGTTAGCCTTACAGGCACGATTCGTGATGAATGGACCAATAGAAATGCTCCAAGGTGGTTTGGTCCCCCACACAGGACGACCACAGAGCAGCTACTATTAGGGAGGTGGGTCATTCTCAGTACTGCAGTGACACTGACATAATGGTGGTGTGTTAGTTAGTGTGTTGTGCTGGTGCAAGTGGATCAGACACAGCAGTGATGGATTGAGAATCGTCCACCAACCAAAACTATCCAGACAGCAGTGTCCGTCCTGTGGGTGGCGTCCTGTGTCCACTGATGATGAAGGACAAGAGGGACACAAACTGTGCAGCAGCAGATGAGCTACTGTCTCTGACTTTACATCTACAAGGTGGACCAGCAAGTAGTAGGAGTGTCTAATAGAGTGGACAGTGAGTGGACACAGTGTTTAAACACTCCAGCAACACACTAACACACCACCACCATGTCAGTGAGCCACTGCAGTGCTGAGAATGACCCACCTCCCTCATAGTATCTGCTCTGTGGGGGTCCTGTGGGGGTCCTGCTCATTAAAGAACAGAGTAATAAAGTATACAGAGAATCAGATGAACTAAAGTCTGAACGTGGAGCTCCTGTGTTCCTGATTGGCCAGTTTTTGGTGGGGAATTAAGGGTATTTTAACTCTAGTTTTGGAGGCGGAGCCAAAGATGTTTCATGGTTATGGCCAGGTGAGAGCAGGTAAAGAAGATCAGTCTGCGTCAGTAGTTTGTATAAACCGTTAGTGTGTGTGTGTGTGTGTGTGTGTGTGTGTGTGTGTTCAGGTGAGCTGAAGGAGATAAAGCAGGACATCTCCAGCCTCCGCTACGAGCTCCTGGAGGAGAAATCGCAGGCCACGGAGGAACTGGCTGACCTTATCCAGCAGCTGGGTGACAGGCTCAGTAAATCCAGCAAGAAACCCTGAAGAACTTTCTGTTCTCTGCATGGCTGATAGCAGCCGTGCGGCCGGAGCGCTGCAGGCTATGTTCTGGCTGCCGTCTCAGAAATCCTGCGTCCAGCCGCATTCTGCTTATGCAACACGGCGTCTCTGAGAGCGGCATTACTTAATAATGACTTGAATATTAACTCCGTGGCCTCTACGCTCCAGTGTTTGGCTCTGCTGTGTGAACTGATGTTTTATTAACCCTGTGGCGCCTTCGACAGCGAGTACTGCAGTGTGCAAAAGTTTGGGTGCACCCAGTCAAGCTGGAGGGCGAAATCCAGTCCAGTGGCACATACATATCATCGCTGTCCAATAAAAAAACACATATATATATATATACACTTTTTTACGATCTTGTATCATTTGAGGCCGACAACTGCCGTTTACACTGTGTGAAAATCTTGGGAGGAATGGATCAATAGAAACGCTCCGAAATAGTTTGGAAAAATTTCTGGTTCCATTGACTTACACTGTAAGTAAAGACAGTTTTTGGCCTCTCCTGTAAAGTTGCCTTTTACTTTGGACAGCAATGATATATATATATATATATATATATATACAGTACTGTGCAATATACGTCAGTGTGTTTATTTAACCCTTTCCAAGCTTCTCCTAAACAACCCAGTATTATTATCAGTTCTCATCTAATACCTGCTTTGACTGCTCAGTACTTCATTAAGCTAAATCAAGATTTGCTGCTGAAGAAACTGAATGCTTTCATACAATGTCTGGGGCGTCCAGGAGAAATCTGGAACCTAACTTTGTTCTTTAAACTGGATCAAGATCTGATCTACTTCTCTCACAATAACATATTCATGTTACTTTGTATTGTATGTCTGATTATTTACATTCTTACTAGGGAACATACGCTTATTGATCAAATAAATACTTTTAAATTATTAGCTCAGGTGCCTCAGACTTCTGCACAGTATATATATATATATATATATATATATATATATATATATATATATATATATATATATATATATATATATATACAGTGCTAATGAATATATATGGAAATAGTTGGGTGATAATGGATCATTACGTGTGTGTATGAAATGAATAGTGTTCAATGCAGTACTGTATTTTCAATATAGAAATAAAATGAATATGAAAACTTTCCTATTGCCTTAAGTTATTTGCATGCTCATATTAATCATTTGCATCTTTATTAATTTATACTCTGTGTTTAAATATGCACTATGTGGGGAGCAGGGAGGGGTTTGAGATTCAGCCTGTGTGGGCAAAAGTCCCCTTTAATGCAATGTCTTACGGCTCCATCTACTGGCTCAGCGGTGTAACTACATGAGTGTGAATTAAATGGTGAACTTAATTGGAGTTATAGTTCAGGAATCAGATTCAGAGTGTCTTGGTCTGAAATATTTCAGATGGTGTTTACAGTGGTGGTGATGGTGTTTACAGTGGTGGTGATGTTTACAGTAGTGGTGGTGATGATGTTTACAGTGGTGGTGATGTTGTTTACAGTGGTGTCGATGATGTTTACAGTGGTGGTGATGTTATTTACGATGGTGGTGATGGTGTTAACAGTGGTGGTGATGGTGTTTACAGTGGTGGTGATGTTTACAGTAGTGGTGGTGATGTTGTTTACAGTTGTGGTGATGTTGTTTACAGTGGTGGTGATGATGTTTACAGTGGAGGTGGTGGTGTTTACAGTGGTGGTGATGATGTTTACAGTAGTGGTGGTGATATTATTTACAATGGTGGTGATGGTGTTAACAGTGGTGGTGATGGTGTTAACAGTGGTGGTGATGGTGTTAACAGTGGTGGTGATGGTGTTAACAGTAGTGGTGATGATGTTTACAATGGTGGTGATGGTGTTTACAGTGGAGGTGATGATGTTTACAGTGGAGGTGATGGTATTAACAGTGGTGGTGATGGTGTTTACAGTGGTGGTGATGGTGTTTACAGTGGTGGTGATGGTGTTTACAGTGGTGATGATGGTGTTTACAGTGGTGGTGATGGTATTAACAGTGGTGGTGATGGTGTTTACAGTGGTGGTGATGGTGTTAACAGTGGTGGTGATGGTGTTTACAGTGGAGGTGATGATGTTTACAGTGGAGGTGATGGTATTAACAGTGGTGGTGATGGTGTTTACAGTGGTGGTGATGGTGTTTACAGTGGTGGTGATGGTGTCTTATACATGAGGCAGATTATTCATAACCACTTATTGTAATAGCTTTTAGACGTGGACGTCTGGTTCCATTCACCACCACTGTGAACAGTTCACATCCTCTCACTGAAATTTGGCGCTGTTCCCCTTTACCTCCTTTAACTAAACATCATTAGGCTGCAGTAATTAATCACCTGATTAGCATACTAACCCAATAGTGCTCTACAGTTAGTGATCTGTGATGAATGCAATCAAATCTCGACTTGGTGGTGACGTGTACTCAGGCTATTCTGCAGAGTTAGGCCTCAATCTGACTCTCCATTCATAAAAATACTCATCTGCAGGGTTTAAAAGCAGATGGCTTGAAGTTTAATATCATAAGACACATACTAGGAGATGCAAGACCAGTTTTATTTCCCACCATTACTGTTTCTGTGTATTCTCTGCAGCTCACTTACACAAATAGGGTGATTTTTTTCTGTCCGGCTCATTAATACAAGCTATAAGCCTCTTACAGAGCAAAGCCCACCCGGTCAGCTGTGTAATCAGCGTGTGTGCAGCATCAGGATCTCTTCCAAACTCTCCTGAGCGGCAAGGAATTTCCCTCAGAAAGCATATCAGTGAGTTATTCTTATAGGCACACACACACACACCCTGCCTCTGAGGGGGGTCTCTTTATCACAAGCTCTCTCTATATAAGAAGCTCATGTCTGAATATGGACAGCTTACCATAATGACTGTGAATGCCAGTGATGCTGCACAAACCATTCCCCTTAATGTGCCCCCCTCCCCAAAGGTGAATCACCACACTGAGTCATGATTCATTGATTCCGGATTTAAAGAACCCCTGATGTCCACTGAAAGGGAAACTCCACTGTATTTTCAAAATGTCTGTATGTCTAATTGTCTAATTCAGTGTTTAATATGTAAACAGAGAGATTCAGAGTGAGTTTTGGTGTAAAATGGTTCAGATGGTGTTTACAGTGGTGGTGGTGGTGGGAACCAGGGGGCTCCATGTCTACAACACAAATATACACATTGTATTTACTATCAAAGCCACCAGTGAACCTACCTGTGTCTCACTTTCTCCCCAGTGACCTGCATGTGCTGGATATTAAGGTCGAAGTCATCTCATCTTGCTGTCCAGGCCATCAAATCCAATCTGGAAACAATCTGGATATACCACTCGACTGACTTTGTGTGTATTTCTTTTCTATCCAGACCATAAAAATCATTAACATTCTATCTGGATATGCAAGAAATAGACTTGTATGTGTGTTTGTTTTTGTTGTTTTTATGATATAAAAGACGTACAAACGTACAAGTTGTTTTGTTCTTATTGTTTTGCTCTCTATGCTATAAAAGACAGCCTGACATTTACTTCAAGTGTGTTTTTAAAATTAATTAATTCATTCATTCATTCTTTTTTCATCACCATCATCATTATAATACTACTACTACTACTACTACTACTACTACTACTAATAATAATAATAATAATAATAATAATAATTATTATTATTATTATTATTATTATTATTATTATTATTATTATTATTATTAGCTCTCCATACCATAAAAAGCAGTCTGCATACAATCTAGATATACCAAAACATTTTGTTTTGTTCTTATTGTTTTGCTCTCTATGCTATAAAAGATACCCTGAAATTTACTTCAAGTGTGTTTTTTAAATTAATTAATTAATTAATTCATTATTTTATTATTATTATTATTATTATTATTATTAACTCTCCATACTATAAAAAGAAGTCTGGATACAATCTGGATATACCAAAAATCTGATTTTCAGACAGTCCGAACATGACCTCAATGTGTTTGTTTTTGTGACCTCAGAGATTCAAGAAGATTCTGGATTTTTTTAACGATATCATCAAAGTAAAAGCTCTAATTCTGCTTTAAACCGGCACATAAAACTATTTCAGTATCGATATCGTGATTTTAGCGCTTCATACAGAATCAGACACTCTCAGCGCTTTACGTGAACCTCAGCACTACGAAGCGAGGGGGCGGGGCTTCGGCGCCCGTATGATGATTGACACGGCGCACTTCCAATCCCGGGCGCGGATGTGTCCCGTATTCACGGCGTTTCCATGGAAGTGACATTAAAGGAAAAAGTGAAGCCCCGCCTCTAAGCCGGACCACGCCGCGTCCAGCGAGAGCGAACCGGCTCCGAAGCGGAGGACCAGCGGCGAACTGCGAGCAGTTGTGAGCACGTCTACCTCGTCTAAAATAACTCTTTCAGGCTCTCCCAGCTGAAACCTGTAGCCGGCGGTCTCTCGGCTTCTACCAGCCGGAGCAGCGCGGAGAGCGAAAACCGCGACGCGCTGCCCGGCGAGGGAGAGAAGAAGAGGCCGCGGTGCTCAGCAGCACCAGCCGGCTAGCTTAGCTACGTTAGCCGCGCTGAGGAAACTTTAAGTTTGGATATATTTCTTATATTTGTCCCTTAAATAATTTTATTTCCACCTTAAATGGCGCAGCGGTTACAACCAGGCGCGTTTATATTTCTCTTCAACCGGCTGGCTAGTTAGTTTAGCTCGTTTTAGCCAGCTCGCTCACTTAGCTTAGGCTAGCTTAGCTTAGTACGTAACAACTTAGACGAGGCGAGCAAACTTTAGTCACTTTTCATGACGTTTATATCACGTTAATAAAGCTGTTTCCGTCAAACTTAACTATTATTATTTCTAAATGAGCTATCGTCGCATTTTATATCTTCTCCACCAGCTGGTTAGCTTAGCTTAGCATTTAGCGCAGTTTGTGACGTTAAGTTTTAGCTTTAGTCTTAGCTTTAGCTTTGCTCAGCTGTTAGTCCGTTAAAAACTTTCAGTTTAACCAGATTTATTTTTATACGTTCGCCGCTTTATGACACATTATCCTAAAGCAGCTTTTAATTATATAATCACGGTTCCAGACCTAACGAGTTAGCCGAGGCTGGGGGAAAGTCCCTAAGGAAACTTTACCGCCGGTTACTGTGAGTAACGTTGTGTTCTGACAGTGCTGACAACAACCAGCAGTTTGTTACTGTTGTTTCATCTTAAAACTGATTTTTTAAAACGTCCATCGTTCCTCTGAATCAGTCGTGGGTGAAGTTTACGCGAACTTCCCGGTCCACCTTAAGCGGCGCAGCGGTTTATGCTGGGCAGCCGCGTTTAAGGTGGACCGGAGAAATTCGAACTTCGGCTTCCAACCCAGCCAGCTGGTTGGTTAGCGTTAGCTTAGCATAGGCCAATTGATTATCGACTGTTGGGTCTGTTATTTCCTTATTTGTATTGTTCCTCGTGCTGCTGTCCACAAACTGACCCAACCGTTAACGCTGCAGTGTTGAGAGTTAAACCTGATCTAGAGTTAAACTAGCCCTTATATTCAAATGCGGGCCAATCAGGTGCTTAGCTTAGCCTAGCCTAGCCTTGCTACGCGTGGTGTAATGTTATGTGACTCTCTCTCTCTCTCTCTCTCTCTCTCTCTCTCTCTCTCCCTCTCCCTCTCCCTCTCCCTCTCTATACCAGGTCCCTGATAACGACACGCTGAAAGATGGCGGACGACCCCAGCGCGGCGGACAGGAACGTGGAGATCTGGAAGATCAAGAAGCTGATCAAAAGCCTTGAAGCAGCGAGAGGGTGAGACCACCAGCCACTCGTGACTATTGGTTTTTTTTTTTGTATGTGTTGGGGGGGGGTCTCCGGCTCTCTATGTGGACTCAACTCTGCCTGATGTGTCCTGGTGGTCTGCTCACTGTGCCCAGCCACATGCTGACAGCTGCTGAAGGTGCAGTCAGGAGCAGCAGGCTGAGCTTTTGGAGCATGGCTTCTTCTCAGTAGTGGCTGAAAATGTGAAATATGGATAAATGACCGCTTGAAAGTGTGGAACGTCCAGCTGTTGCTGCATGGCAAGGCTCAGCTGTGGTGCCACTGGAACGTTGGACAGTGTGGCTACGTCGGTGTTGATCACTGAAGCATTTTTAGTGTCCAGGGTTTGATGTGGCTTGTGTTTGGTCTAGTCTGGGATCAGTGCTGGTTGTCACCCATAAGAGTCTGTGCTGAACTGAACTACTACCTACTAAGGTTTACATGCACACAACAGCAGGGCCAGCTGCCTGACTGAACAGACGCAAGACCTGGTTTAAACTATGGCTCGGTTATGGTTTTGGTATTGAAATGGCAGTTAAACAGACTGCCTCGCCTTAGAGTCCCTATAGGAAAGCCAGTTCATGGTGTTTTCCGCCATATAGGACCAGATTTCCATGCATTTGAGCCCAAAATACTCAGAACGGAAAGTTAGCAAACAGATTTGAAGTTGCAGATGAAATGGAACCTAAACCTTATAAGTGGTTTATAATTTTTGGCTCACTGAGGCTCAGTACATGTAATTTTTCCTCTTCTTCTGGTGACTATGGCAGCTTTCCCATAATTGGCACCACAGTATCATCAACGTTTTCCCACTTGCTGAGTAATAAGCTCTTTTTCTAGAAGGGGCGTAACTTGCGTCCCTTTTCTATTTCAGCAAGTGGTCAGTCCCCTCAATTATAACCTCTCTGCTCATGTTTTCTGTAGTGCAGTTTAACCTGATCACATGGTGCTTGTGAACTCACTGTGGGTGACCAATCCAAAGCAGCTAAACACTATGTGCTGTGTACATGACCACACGACCTCATCTAACTGGCAGTGAAAGTCAGCATGCAGGGCTCACGCTAGAAGAGAGTGGGTTTGTGGTCCTCTTGGCTATAACAACAGTATAAACACATTCATACTAATAATCACAGTTAGGGTTAATTATTCAGCAAAGCGTCCGGACATAATAGTGCGGTGACTAATTCAGGTCCTGTCCATACCCTGTTTGAGTACCTGTGTTGGGTTGCTATTGCGAAATAGAGCCTAAACAGAAGGCTCCTTTCAGCTGAGCCCATAAGCCTTGGTTCAGGTCGCTGGACGCCCTGGCAGGGAGGGTAATTATACTTGGTAGTGGACAACCTGCAGTCATGGATTTGTAAACACACCACACATAGGTTCTGGAGTGAATATGAACCCAGTTATTGGCCCAGTGGTGTGTTTGATCAGAGAGCCTGATGTGGGTCCACAGTACTGGGTAAAAGTCAGAGACCACCCTTCATATATTTAGGGGGTTGAGGGTCAGTGTGGATTTGAGGGCGGGGTGGACTGTTAGCTCATCCCCTCTCGAGCGGTCGTCCGGGAGGCTCGCCCCTCTCGAGCGGTCGTCCGGGAGGCTCGCCCCTCTCGAGCGCTCGTCCGGGAGGCTCGCCCCTCTCGAGCGCTCGTCCGGGAGGCTCGCCCCTCTCGAGCGCTCGTCCGGGAGGCTCGCCCCTCTCGAGCGCTCGTCCGGGAGGCTCGCCCCTCTTGAGCGGTCGTCCGGGAGGCTCGCCCCTCTCGAGCGCTCGTCCGGGAGGCTCGTCCCCTCTCGAGCGCTCGTCCGGGAGGCTCGTCCTCTCTCGAGCGCTCGTCTGGGAGGCTCGTCCCCTTCTTCTTTGTTTGGCGTGTCTGTATTTATTCCAGTGAGGAGCAGCTTCTTGAACATCTACACATCCTTTCAGACCCCGGATAGTGTTGAGGTGTCCTCTCACAGTGGAAGTATGGACAGAAACACCTGTAGATGTTCCCAGATCTGAAGCAAGAGTGGAGCTTGATGTTCTCCTCAGCCTCAAACATATAAACCATGTTTGTTTTTCTGATATGGACATTTTTGGTCTCCCACTTGGTTGTTAGGAATCCCACTTTCTCTAAGCACAGTTTTGGAAACTCCTGTATTTGTATTAGTTGTTTATCTACTTCCTCCTTTCTTTATTGGGAAGTCTAATAAGAGATTTAGCCTTGTTTATGTCACACAGCCCTTAACCTTCTTCCAGTGATGTAGAAGCAGCTTGTCGAGGTCACCTCGGAGTGTAGTCCTCGAAAGTGTATTTTCTGTGTATAATGGGAAGGGCCGCTCCGCTGCCGTGACCCCTAGTGCCTTTATTATTAGCGAGTCCTGTCTATTGTGTAAACGCTACATTATTGAGGCTTGAGTTTCGGCGCTCGAAGGCTTGCTCTATGGTTTTCGGGCCACAGACGTAATTGCTAACCTGCCCTCATGTTGTGAAGGTCACAAGTACAGCTCGTGTGATTCAGTAACTTGTTTTCTGTTGTTTCTGACTTGCAGGAATGGCACCAGTATGATTTCCCTCATCATCCCTCCGAAGGACCAGATATCTCGTGTGGCTAAGATGCTGGCTGATGAATTTGGGACAGCCTCTAATATTAAGAGCAGAGTGAACAGACTCTCGGTGTTGGGAGCCATTACTTCAGTACAGCAGAGACTCAAACTCTACAACAAGGGTAAGTGTGTGTGTGTATATATATATATATATATATATATATATATATATATATATATATATATATATATATATTTATCTCAAAACTTCTCGACTCCATGCGTTCACTGCTTCGTGCTTTAGTACAGGCTGCTGTAAATGCACATTGAGAGGGCTAAAGCTAGCATAGCTGCCTAAACAAGACACCTGAAGCTGAAAGTGAGTGAACACACTGCACCAGGGGAAGAAACTCAGACACCACCAGCCTCGTCTACATTCTACCTCCTTAGATTTAACTCCTAGACGAGGATCATCTTCACTGGCGTGGAACTGGTCTGGATCTGAAAAGACTGGTGCTGCTCAGAAGACGGCAGTTTACAGATTTTGTAAAAAGAAGTGTGAAGGGAGTGTTAAGGGAGTGAGGAGTGTGAGCAGAGTCTGAAGAGAATGAGGATTGTGAGCAGAGTCTGAAGAGAATGAGGAGTGTGAGCAGAGTCTGAAGAGAATGAGGAGTGTGAGCAGAGTCTGAAGAGAATGAGGAGTGTGAGCAGAGTCTGAAGAGAATGAGGAGTGTGAGCAGAGTCTGAAGAGAATGAGGAGTGTGAGCAGAGTCTGAAGAGAATGAGGAGTGTGAGCAGAGTCTGAAGAGAATGAGGAGTGTGAGCAGAGTCTGAAGAGAATGAGGAGTGTGAGCAGAGTCTGAAGAGAATGAGGAGTGTGAAGAGCTTCGGGAGTGCACTGTCCAAGACAGACCTAAACCAGCTAAAACACACTCAGCAAACTTCAACTAAAGAGCCTTTGCCGACGACGCTGGGATTGGCTCCAGCCGATAGCGAGATAAAGCGGAAGATAATGGATGGATATTAATATCCTTTAAGAAGTTAAAGCTAGTAAAATATAAGATTTTTTACAAACACATTTTTAAATTATGCAAAATATCGTTTATTATCGTTATTACAGGAAATATCCTGATATCATTTTTGGTCAATATCGCACAACCCTACCTGACATACTGATTAGAAGACTGTTATTTAAACTGTTGAACGTCTGGACCATCATGAGGGAGCTCCTGTTCATCTGCTCTGTAGAGCTGTTTGAGCTCTTTCTACGCCGGTCAGCCATAACATGAAAATCACCTCCTTGTTTTTACGGTCACTGTATAAACAACTGGGCTACAGTCTGTGGGTCTGTCTCAAAACCCAGTGAGTGTGTAAGTAGCAGCGTTCTCTCCTCATCTCTCCTCATAAAACAGATTACTGAGACGCTCTAGTTAGAGAGAGACTGCGTCACGGCTTGTTCTAGTCCACTGCAGCACGCCACCGGTGGTTTAGCTGGTTGCTAAGCAACCGGCCAGCATCCAAAACAATAGCCCGGGGCTTAAAAATCCGATAGCATAAATGCTAATGGTTTGAGTATAAACTGCTAAATGGTGAAGGACTCGTTACAGAGTTGATAATAAAATACTGTTTTGTGTGATTATATGACCAGAAACACATTAAAACTCCAGAGAATCAAAATAACTCACATTTTAAAACCACTTCACTGCTCGTAGATTAGCCTGCGATGCATCATGGGATTGTCTTAGTTGTTAGTTGTTCAATGCTTGTTTAAAATCAGGTGTAAATAAGGTTCCTCAGTAGACAGCATGTTTACGGTATGTAAGAATTGGGACAGTCTACATGTCGGGAGCGCATACTATGACGTAAAATGATGCCTATGTAGGAGCTCAGTAGGATTTGAGACACACCCTGTATGTGTAGAACTACTCCTATATGTGCTCCTATATGGTCAGTAGAGCTGAATTAACTGGACTGATGTTGCTGAACAGTGTATTTGGAAAAGCGTTAAGAATGGACTTAAACTGGGATTTAATCGCTATTAAACATCAGATTATGATTATTTAGGTGTTAATTTGATGCTTCATTGAATGTCCAAGCTTGTCACACTGAATACACAGTCAGTGGTGTGTAAACACAGGGCTGTTGTATTTTGCCCCAAAATAATGTACATAGTTTATTGAGTGATGGTAAAATGAACTGAGGGCAATAAACAAATGTCTTGATTAATTATATATAGAGTTAATAATGAATTCTAACTCATGTTCAGTCAAATCACTGCCCTTCTTTTGGAATAAGCCACAAATCCCATGTAGTACAAGCCAATATTGTCTTCTGCTGTTCTGTTGCAGTGCCTCCCAATGGCCTGGTGGTGTACTGCGGGACTATCGTGACGGAGGAGGGCAAAGAGAAGAAAGTAAACATTGACTTTGAGCCGTTTAAGCCAATCAACACGTCCCTGTATCTGTGCGACAACAAATTCCACACGGAGGTGAGCAATGGTGTTTAGTTTTATTTCTGTGTTCATTTGGAGCACATATCCCGTTACCAGTGTTTTCACTTTACTGGCCATCATGTTTGGGCATCTGTTGGCGTTGAAATCCAAAAGACTAAATAATTGCACTTGTATGAAACGATCTTCAATTTCCTGTATCTTCTCTCAGCCCGAAAGATATTACCCCACATTAACGCTCAAAGAGATGAGTTAAGGGTCTTGGTCACCATCCTGTAGGTCTGAACCTGAACCTGTCCCACTGTTGTCCTCCTTCAGGCTCTCACTGCGCTGCTCTCGGATGACAGCAAGTTCGGGTTCATCGTGATTGACGGCAGCGGCGCCCTGTTCGGAACCCTGCAAGGCAACACGAGGGAGGTGCTGCACAAGTTCACGGTGGATCTGCCCAAAAAGCACGGTAGAGTGTGGTCCTTCACCACCACCGACACCATAGCTGCGTCAGTGAGCTAATAAAGCTTCTGACCTGCCTGGTATTAGCACTCATGCTAGGGTGCAGACGCCTAGTCTGTTTGATTGTAGGTGAAATGGCAGATGTTTACGTTCTGCTCTCGTCTCTCAGGCCGAGGAGGTCAGTCCGCTCTGCGTTTCGCCCGTCTGAGAATGGAGAAGAGACACAACTACGTGAGAAAGGTGGCGGAGACGGCCGTGCAGCTGTTCGTGTCCAACGACAAGGTCAACGTGGCCGGGATGGTTCTCGCTGGATCAGCTGACTTCAAGACTGAGCTTAGCCAATCGGACATGTTTGATCCGGTAGGTGTGCTCGTATCTCACAACGTGCTCTCACTGTCATTACAAACTTTCCTCACCATGTATATACACTACCGTGTGTAGCTGATCCTGGATCAGAACATGCTTCCTAAACTCCATCAGCACTGATACACACAGTAGCTGATCCTGGATCAGAACATGCTTCCAAAACTCCGTCAGTCCTGATACACAGGGTAGCTAATCCTGAATCAGAACATGCTTCCTAAACTCCATCAGTACTAATACACACAGTAGCTGATCCTGAATCAGAACATGCTTCCTAAACTCCATCAGCACTGATACACACAGTAGCTGATCCTGAATCAGAACATGCTTCCTAAACTCCATCAGTACTAATACACACAGTAGCTGATCCTGAATCAGAACATGCTTCCTAAACTCCATCAGCACTGATACACACAGTAGCTGATCCTGGATCAGAACATGCTTCCTAAACTCAATCAGTACTGATACACAGGGTAGCTAATCCTGGATCAGAACATGCTTCCTTAACTCCATCAGTACTAATATACATGGCAGCTGATCCTGGATCAGAACATGCTTCCTAAACTCAATCAGTACTGATACACAGGGTAGCTAATCCTGGATCAGAACATGCTTCCTTAACTCCATCAGTACTAATATACATGGCAGCTGATCCTGGATCAGAACATGCTTCCAAAACTCCATCAGTCCTGATACACAGGGTAGCTGATCCTGGATCAGAACATGCTTCCAAAACTCCATCAGTCCTGATACACAGGGTAGCTAATCCTGGATCAGAACATGCTTCCAAAACTCCATCAGTACTGATACACGTGGTAGCTGATCCTGGATCAGAACATGCTTCCTAAACCGCATCAGTACTGATACACATGGTAGCTGATCCTGGATCAGAACATGCTTCCTAAACCCCATCAGTACTGATACACAGAATAGCTGATCCTGGATCAGAACATGCTTCCTAAACCCCATCAGTACTGATACACAAGGTAGCTGATCCTGGATCAGAACATGCTTCCTAAACCCCATCAGTACTGATACACAGAGTAGCTGATCCTGGATCAGAACATGCTTCCTAAACTCCATCAGCACTGATACACACAGTAGCTGATCTAGGATCAGAACATGCTTCCTAAACTCCATCAGTACTGATACACAGAGTAGCTGATCCTGGATCAGAACATGCTTCCTAAACTCCATCAGCACTGATACACACAGTAGCTGATCTAGGATCAGAACATGCTTCCTAAACTCCATCAGTACCGATACACACAGTAGCTGATCCTGGATCAGATCATGCTTCCTAAACCCCATCAGTTCAGTCAAAGAGGGTATTAGATGAGAACTGTAAATAATACTGGGTTGTTTATAGAAGGAGAAGCTTGTAAAGGGTCAAATAAACACACTGACGTATATAAAAGCACAGAATATTGTTCTAATAGTGTTTTGCTGAACAAATAAAAGCTTAATATCTGATAAAAATAACTTTTTTAATGTAATAATTGACTAAAACTAAAGCGGTCTGTGTGTTTTGACTAACTTGCCCATCTTCAGTTTAATCTTTGTGCAGACACTGAGCTGTTTAGTCTGACGTCTTGACTTTTCTTCGTTTCTCACACAGAGATTACAAGCCAAGGTGCTGAAGCTGGTTGACATTTCTTATGGAGGAGAAAATGGATTTAATCAGGCCATCGAACTCTCTGCTGAGGTGCTGTCCAACGTCAAATTCATCCAGGAGAAGAAACTAATAGGTAATCAGTCAGAGAGATGGGGGCTAATAGTCGGTGCAGTGAGTGGGTTGTAGGTGTGTGACAGTGTTGAGTTATTGTCAAACTTACCATTTGACGGTTGTGGCTAGTTTATTAACTCGGAGCTGGAGTGTTTAAGACTTCATGCAAGTATAATAACTTGAAAATCTGAAAGGCTGTGTTCAGGCCGTCGGCCCAAATCTAGTTTTTGGGAGATCCAGATTGTATCCGGGATGAGGTTTGAGAGTCTGTACGGCAGAAAATCACATCGAATCAGATCTTTTTGCAAATCGGATCCAAACTACATTAAAAGTTGTGTTCCAGGCGGATTGTCCGGAAGTTAAACTTGGATTTCAGAGTCTCTCTTGTGTCACTCATAACCCGCCAAACAGGGACAGCGTCCAATCCAGACTGATGGAAGTGTCGGGGTTCAAGAAGGGCGCCAGAGAGAGTTCAGAGCCATGATCTGACTGAGCGATGGTTAGGGCTGTGTATTGGCCAGAACTTGGCGATACAACACGTATCATGATGCAGCGGTCGCTATTTAATGTATCGCGATATACTTCGATACTGCAAGTAAAGTGATATACTGTGATTTTTCAAATCCTTCTATTAAAACACACCACTGTATGAACAGGTTCGCTGATGCTTACAATAGCACTGCGCCCTTGTGCTGCATGTTTATGTTGGAGTGGAGCTGAAAATGGATTACAACACTGCCATCTAGTGGTCAGAGGTTTAAACACAACACACAATGATTCACTGTCTGCCAGGAATCTGTGTATCGATACTGTGTTTTTGAGAATCGATACAGTATCACCAAACATAATATCCCCATATTCGATATTTTCTTAAACTCCTAGTGATAGTTTAGGTGGTGAAATGATTAACCTCCGTCTCTCCAGCGTCCGCTTATGAAGTCACGCCAGCAGAGCGGCTGTCCGTACCAAAGGAACTCGAGTTTGATGTCTGGACAAACACATCCGATCTGATCTTTTACATATAACAACACACGTGCAGACAGTCGTTTCAGAAGATGTGGTCTGAGAAACAAATCTGATTTGCTCTAAACACAGTCTTATAAACAGATAATGGTTAATTTAATATATTGACTCAAGCCCTTCCATTTTTATTGCTGTATCAAAATGTATTGAATTGAAGTATTGCAATTATTTGTTTTATGATCTAGTATCGATTCTTAAAAACACAGTATTGATTATTTATTGATAGTTTAAAACTGTAAAGGTTGTTGGTAGACAGCTGTTAGACTCTTCCAACAGCTTGAATGCATAGCTTGAGGCTGCACCGCTAACATTAGCATTAGAAAACATGTAGTTGGGTGTGTTTTTATTGTTATTTTTATATTTTATTTAATTTCAATTTATTTTTACACTTACAGACTGTAGTTCATCTGATTCTCTGTATACTTTATTACTCTGTTCTTGTTCTTTATTACTCTGTTCTGTTAATGATCAGGACCTCCACAGGACCACCACAGAGCAGCTACTATTAGGGAGGTGGATCATTCGCAGCCCTATCATGGTGTGTTGATGTATGTGTGTTGTGCTGGTGTGAGTGGATCAGACACAGCAGTGCTGTTTCTGGACTGAGAATCGTCCACCAACCAAAACTATCCAGCAGTGTCCTGTGGGCGGCGTCCTGTGTCCACTGATGAAGAACTAGAGGAACACAAACTGTGCAGTAGCAGATGAGCTACTGTCTCTGACTTTACATCTACAAGGTGGACCAGCAAGTAGTAGGAGTGTCTAATAGAGTGGACAGTGAGTGGACACAGTGTTTAAACACTCTGATCCACTCACACCAGCACAACACACACTAACTAACACACTAACACCACGTCAGTGTCACTGCAGTGCTGAGAATGACCCACCTCCCTAATAGTATCTGCTCTGTGGTGGTCCTGTGGGGGTCCTGATCATTAAAGAACAGAGTAATAAAGTATAAGAGAATCAGATGAACTACAGTCTGCAAGTGGAGCTCCTGTATGGTCAGTGGAGCTGATACAGTGGACAGTGAGTGTAGGTCCTGTATGGTCAGTGGAGCTGATACAGTGGACAGTGAGTGGAGGTCCTGTATGGTCAGTGGAGCTGATACAGTGGACAGTGAGTGGAGGTCCTGTATGGTCAGTGGAGCTGATACAGTGGACAGTGAGTGGAGGTCCTGTATGGTCAGTGGAGCTGATACAGTGGACAGTGAGTGGAGCTCCTGTATGGTCAGTGGAGCTGATACAGTATACAGTGAGTGGAGCTCCTGTATGGTCAGTGGAGCTGATACAGTATACAGTGAGTGTAGGTCCTGTATGGTCAGTGGAGCTGATACAGTGGACAGTGAGTGGAGGTCCTGTATGGTCAGTGGAGCTGATACAGTGGACAGTGAGTGGAGGTCCTGTATGGTCAGTGGAGCTGATACAGTGGACAGTGAGTGGAGGTCCTGTATGGTCAGTGGAGCTGATACAGTGAGTGGAGGTCCTGTGTGGTCAGTGGAGCTGATACAGTGGACAGTGAGTGGAGGTCCTGTGTGGTCAGTGGAGCTGATACAGTGGACAGTGAGTGGAGCTCCTGTATGGTCAGTGGAGCTGATACAGTGGACACAGTGGTCGGTTGTAAATATCTGCTATTTAACTCCTCACCGTGTCTCCCCTCAGGACGCTACTTTGATGAGATCAGTCAGGACACGGGGAAGTACTGTTTCGGAGTGGAGGACACGCTCAAAGCTTTGGAGATGGGCGCCGTGGAGATCCTCATCGTTTATGAAAACCTGGACACTATGCGCTACGTCCTCCGCTGCCACGGAGCCGAGAGCACCTCGCCGGAGAACGGTACGTAGCTGAACTCTCGTCACAGCTTTTCGTTGTTTGTGTCTCGGACGTGGAGAGATAATGTTGGGTAATTCTGTTTCTTTTCCTAATTAGATGAGAAGACACTATATCTGACACCAGAGCAGGAGAAGGACAAGTCTCACTTCACAGACAAAGAGGTGAGCAGACCTCACAACTATTTCACCAAATGAATGCAAACTAATGGACCGGCCACCTGCGACCATGGTGTAACCCACCTTCGCCCGAATACGCTGGGATTGACTCCAGCCCTTCTGTGACTAGGGCTGTGTCTTGACAAGAACCTGGCGATACAATACGGATCATGATACAGCGGCCATGATTTAATGCATCGCAATTAGAGATGGACCAATCAGCGTTTTTGAGGCCGTTTCCGATCGCCGATCACCTTTCAACACAATCTGTCGATAGCCGATACCGATTGAGGGCGGGACTATATGCCACGGCAGGGCTACATGTAGTTGTTAGCGCAAGCAGGTCATGAAACATGGTCTAAACTGGTTTATTACCATTTTTAACCAGCTCATGTAAAACAGCATAATATTTTAAACTTAATTAACAGCAAATAAATAAAGTTAATCAAATAAATATCCCCAATACTGCAATCATTACATTTAGACCCTTAATTTAAAACTAAAAAAGTTAATTAAATAAATACAGTAAAAACTGCAGTCATTAAACTCAGACTCTGTTATTTTAAACTAAATCTGTAATCATTAAGTGTAGAATATTGAATTGCTGCTGCTGTTCTGTTCGTACCGGTCAGATCTGGTCTCTATGGTGTTCTGGGTTGTTTGTTTTGTGTTAGCTGTGCGTGCTAGCTCTGCTGTTTACTGATACTCACTGTATTCAGCTGCGTGCAGTGCTGTATCAGATCAGAAGTGTTAAATGTCTTTGTCTTGGTTCTCCAATGAGACACACTGATTTTACTAATTTTAAGTCTGTGTCACTTGCGGCAACAAGCAAAGGAAAACTGTTCTTGTGAGGCCGCTGCTTTAGTCAGTCTGGAAAACGAAAGGGTTCATGTTTCCACCTAGTGGTTCAGATAGGAATTGCAGGGAGCTGACCGGAGGGCTCCTCTTCCTGGATGAAACGCTAGCTGGAAAAACAGAAATTAGGCTCATTTGTTTAATGCCATCGATCGGCTCTCGAGATCAGCTAAACTGGAGAAATATCAGCCAATCACCAATCACATTTTAATTAAAAATTGGCCGATACTGATACTTAGCCAATCATATCATTTCATCTCTAATCTCAATATATTGTGATACTGCAGGCAAACGAATATTGCGATTTTTCAAATCTTACTATTAAAACACACCACTGTATGAACAGGTTTATCAATACTTACAGTAGCATTGCGCCCTTGTGCTACTTGTTAATGTTGGAGTGGAGCTGACCATGGATTACAACACTGCCATCTAGTGGTCAGAGGTTCAAACACAACACACAATGATTCACTGTCTGTCAGGAATCTGTGTATCGATACTGTGTTGAGAATCAATACAGTATCACCAAACATAATAGCCCGATATTCTATATTTTTGTTTTCTTACACCCCTATCTGTGACCCCCACTAGTGGGATAAAGCAGAAGATGATGGATGAAATGCAAACTAGGCAAGAGAGGGACACAACCTTACCTATTATTTTTAAGGTTTTATTCAATACTTAAAAAATTGGTGCAGTATTAATTTTGTGTAGAACCAAATCTACACCTCATTGTTTCAAGCGTCTATTCTTGGAAAGTAATGTGAGTGCAGATCTTACAACTAACTCAGTCTGCTACAGTTAATCCCACGTATGGGAGTTCTAAGGATCACTGTGGCTGTGTTTACTCCGCAGGTGAATGTGGCCCAAATCTGATCTTGTTCCTCATATTTAGTACAATTCGTTAACCATTGTTGGCCTTGTTCCAGTACAGGACTACACAGTATAACGAAACACTGTCAGGCTAGTTCTCCAGTGCAGCACTTCAAGAAGAGATAGTGGTGATAGTAGTGTAAGTACAGAAGCCAGTGAGTGCCACTGAATATGGCTGGAACTGGTGCAAACAGCAGTAAGCATAGATAAGCATAAACATGTAGTCCAGTGAGTACAGCTGAGTGTACGTCCTGGAGAGGTGCGGAGGTCGCGGTAACGAGTATTAAGTGGTGGTTGTAAACAGCAGTAGGTGTGAATAAGGAAGTGTGCATAGCAGCTTAATGTTCAGGTGAACAGCTGCGTAATACAGATGTGTGTCTTTAACAGTGTGATCAGCAAAAACACACACAGTCTGATATTTTCCCGTCTGATCTGAGACACTTTCATATGTGGTACTGAAATGTTTTGCGTATCCGATGTGCGACAGTGTGACTCAATATGTGACTCTTAAAGTCAGTCCTGCTCAACATTAGTCATATTTTAGACCTGCCGTGACCTCTAACGTTTAAACTGATGTTTCCGGCCTATGTCGCAGTGTTTCTAAACAAATAGCCAAATGGGTGGATAGGAGAACAAGTGATGGTAAGCCTCAGTGAGGGTGGGTGTGTGTATGTGTGTGTGTGTGTATGTGTGTATATATATATATATATATATATATATATATATATATATATATATATATATATATATATATATATATATATATATATATATATATGTGTGTAGTGTATGTATGTTTCAAGATGAGTGGACCTATAGGAATGCTTCAAAATTTATATATATATATATATATGTGTGTATATATATATCATCCCATTGTCAGTTTACTCCAATATCATGCATCTCTATAGAAGTGTGTCTTCTAGTGTGGACATTATGATTTATTGATTGTGTGTGTACTGACCGGGTCCGTGTCTCTGTTGTAGACGGGGCAGGAGCATGAGCTCATAGAGAGCATGCCGCTACTCGAGTGGTTCGCCAACAACTACAAGAAATTCGGGGCCACGCTGGAGATTGTGACGGACAAGAGCCAGGAGGGGTCGCAGTTCGTGAAAGGCTTTGGCGGCATCGGCGGTAAACACTCATTTCAGCTCTCTCAGTAGAACTTTAGTTTACACACAGCGGGATTTGACCTACACTTAACACATCCATGCACACACACACTCTCACACACGCAAGGGGGCAGTGAGCACACTTGCCAGGAGTGGTGGGCATCCCTATCCACAGCACCCAGGTAGCACCTGGGGGTTAGGTACCTTACTCAAAGGCCCTTTGATCCAGGGGATCACAAGACCAGTTCACCAACTATCAGCCCATGACTGCCCATACAGAGTGTGATACAGAACATATACAGTACTACAGGGTAATATAGAGATTGTGAGGAGAGGTAAAAACTAACAGGTGTTTGAAGAGAGGTGGAGAATATATCAAGACATTTTCATGATACATGAGTCACAATAGCTAGTTCGAGGAGTTTAAACATAAAACATAAATAAGAAGTGGTGCATTTAAAATGAAATAATAATTGCTGGATACAGTGATATTTATTAGGGGAGCGACTCACTGAAGGCGCCATGATACGATATCCCAATACTTAAGACACCATATGATATTATATGTATATGCTGTGTGACTATATGTCCTCAAAGCGAGACTTGGTGCTGTTATAGTCACATAGGACTCCACTGCCCTTCACATGTTACAAGTTAATGCGCTCCTAGTGTTATTTTAGTACCACAAGTCTCATTAGCTTTTGCAGTTCGTGTGTGTGTGTGTGTGTGTGTGTGTGTGTGTGTGTGTGTGTGTGTGTGTGTGTGTGTGTATATAATGTCTTATAATATATTGCTGTCAGTAGGGCTGGGCGACATGGGAAAAAATCTAATCATAATAGTTTTTTTCATATCAGTCGATATCGATGTATATCACGATATAAATCAAATCACTATTGCCCTTTTACTTTAGCAGAAGATTTCAAAATTTTGTTAAACCGAACGTTACACAACTGTGTTTCAAATAAATTATACGTACATATATATAAATACACATTCACACCCAACTCTGTTTCTGTTTTATTTTTCTTTATTAATTTTTATACCACTTGAATGCAGCAGCTGATGAGGGAATGAGCGGACCAATAGAAATGCTCCAGAATGTAAAATATTCTGGTTCCATTGACTTGCATTGAAAGACCGTTTTTGGCCTCTCCTGTAAAGTTGCTATTTTGGAGATGCTTGGTGGTTTTTTTTTTTGTTTTTTTTTTGGTTTTTTTTTTTTTTTTTTTGGATTATTTATTATTTAATTTTTTGGAACAGCCATGATGTTCTGATGTCAGTGACATGCTGTCATGTTTGTTTATCTGTTTTATTTATTTATTTTTTTTGTTTGCTGGAGATCAGTGATATACATTGTCGGTAATGCTTCAGCCCATGATTTTAACTCTAGAACCCTTCTAAACAGCTGTACGGTTCCCTCTGGTGCCCGTACTGATCTCTGGCTTTCTGTTTCTGCAGGAATCTTGCGGTACCGAGTGGATTTCCAGGGCATGGAGTACCAGGGGGAGGATGACGAGTTCTTTGATTTAGATGACTACTAGGTAGTCGAGACTGACAAATTGAGAATTTTTCAAAAGTAAAGGACGTCCCCTCCACTGCTCCGCAGACGACTGGGGGTTGGGTTGGGTGGGGTTGGGGGGTGGGGGGGGCAGAGAGAGTGAATCGGGGACGAGGAGGTTGCGGCGCGAGGGGGGAAGAGAAATGGTATCTACGTGTATGTATCCCTGACCTTAGAACACAGTGACTCCTTCGCCTGACTGGATGAAGCTGACTGAGTTTTTTGCTCCCCTCTACGCGTCACTAACACATCACAGCAACAGTACCAACACACCCACCTCCGATCGTCCCCCTCCTGCCCCGCCTCGCCCCTTTAGAACCCATTCTAATAGGCTGTGAGGGTTTGTTTATGTGCCCCACCCCTATACACTTTCTAGACTAGGGCTGCACTATATCTGTCTACTACATATCGCGGTTGTCACACCTTGCAGTGTAAAGAACCGAGCCAATGCTGTGAGCGGCTCTGCTATGGGTTCTTCAAAGTGCCCCCAGACTCTCAGCCCCAAGTGGAAAACCTTAACTGTGGTGGAAATGGGCCCCTGTTCACATTCACACCCCTAGCTTCCAGCACCGTGTATCACAAGAGCTCCATTCTGAAAACCAGGCTGCAGCTAGGATCCTCAATAGCTCTCGTTTCTGCGTTCTCAATAGTGAAACCGTGTAGACTAGGGCTGCGTATTGGCAAGAACCTGGCGATACAACACGTATTGTGATACAGATTCACGATTCAATATATCACGATATATCGTGATACTGCTGGCAGTTTTCTAATCCTACTATTAAAACACACCACTATATGAACAGGTTTGTTAATGCTTACAATAGCATTGCGCCCTTGTGCTGCTTGTTAATGTTGGAGTGGAGCTGAAAATGGATTACAACACTGCCATCTAGTGGCCAGAGGTTCAAACGCAACAAACAGTAATTCACTGTCTCTGCCAGGAATCTGTGTATCACAGTATCACCAAACATAATATCCCGATATTCAATATTTTCAATATTTGCTTACACCCCTAGTGTAGACAGCCGCACCTGAAACATCTAACAGGGAACACATTGATGTGGGTGATAAGCTGGCAGACATTTATTTTTAATTTAGTTTGATTAGCTTGAATCCTGCTGCTAAAACCTTTCCCTGCGTTCAGTTTGGAGCCTCCTCAGTGGATGTGCTGTAGAAACAGCTCGCTGAATGCTTTACTAGATGGTATTAAGGCCTCTCTGTAAGCGGCGAGCAGTAGGTGCGTTCGTCTGTCAGTCTAAAACAAGTACAGCAGCGCTGCAGTTTACAGTAGAGGCGCATTTACTGCCTGCAGCTCATCAATAAAGCAAAAACACTGACAAGTTATTAAGTCATGAATTAAATGTGTAGCCTTCATGTCTACGCCTCACTTAAACTTCGACTGGTGTGTCGTTTGTGCAGCTGGTGATGCCGTTACAGGTTGATAATTGCCCAAATTAACGTAATGATGTTTTAATCGTGACTCAGTCAATAGTTTACCAATAACAGCCCAATACTAATGAGCCAGCAGAGGATCCAGGTCAGTCTTCAGGTTGAGAATGTAGAGATACACAGTTTTACAGGTGTTTACCTGGTTTATCACCACCAAAGAGCAAAACAGGCAACGATTGCGTTTGCTTATCCGCGAAAGCAATGAAAACCTATGTTTTTAAGAAAACGAGGTGGTTGTTTCCATCAAATGCGCTCCAAACTATGCCATTTTCGTCAAAACAGCAGCTGGGACTGTCTGCGGTACGTCTCAACTTCCCAAACACAGCAAATCGAGAGTTTTGTTCATTTAGATTTAGTGTTTATTTTATTTTCATGACTCTTAATTTATAGGTAAATGCATGATAGCCCCCTAAACATACCCCCCCCCCTTAGTCCTAAACTGAGGTGGGGAAAACTGAGTTTGTTTATTTCCGTAGCTTCAAATTTTCTGTGCAGAAACGTTTCCGTACTGGCGTGTAGCCTTTGACTCTTCTAGCTGCGCCGAATACCGAAGTAGATAAAGGGTCCATCGCAAGGGTGACCACCGCGATACCCACATAGGAGCCACATATGGTGCAGCCCTGTTCCTCAACCCCCTCCTTCCAAACCGGCCGCCGCTCCCGCCGCCAAAGCTGCTGCTGCTGCTGCGCTATTTTCCGAGAGTCTGCTGTTTTAGTTCCGGAGTGAACCTGGTGCGTGTGGTAAGCAGGAGAGATGAAATCAGCGCTGCGTGTGCAGCCCCTTCGTCCACACCTGCACCTCCTCCTCCTCCTCCTCAGTTTACCTCTGCCTCGTTTCTGCTGTAAACCCGTGCGCTGCTGGTGGTGGTGACGACGATGATCCGATCTGAGCCATCCGTCTCCAACTCCTCCTGGACCCGACGGCGCACCAACACATCATCCCATAGCTGGATCCCCCCTCCCTCTCCGCTGCGTCTGCACGAGGGCAGATGTCTGTTTCTTTGGCCGCCACTTCACTCGCTTCACCGCCACCCGGACCCCCGGCGTCCTCGTGCGAACCGTATTTGCGTGCCTGAACCGTGTGACGTGTGATAATGATGGCACAGTTCTTCTGCCTTGTGGTATTCTCAACCATCCTGACGTGAATACGAGCTCCCGGCTCCCGCTGACTGAACCCGGCCGTAGACTTCTGAAGCGCTGCGTCATTCTGTGGTCGTCCTAGCGCCCCCTATTAGGAGCTCCAGGTCTAAACTAGCTTTAGGAGGAAAGCGAATGGGATTTTACCCGAATTGCTGCTATCGTTTTGAGCTACGTTCGTTTTTTCTTCCATCTCCGGATCCTCTGAATTATGTGGAGTCGTGATCTGAGTATCGATGCTTTTATTAGTGCTATTAAACTTCCAGGGGCGAGAGCTGAGACCACTAGGCCTTCAGTTCAGGGTATATATGCCCAAACATGCACACAAAGAAACACAAGATCTCCACCATAATACCAGCTCCTGCTAGCACCCCTATGGGACTCTAGTAGTGGTAGATGTGGTTTGTTGACTCTTTTACTTTGAACACACACCGTTTGCAGTGGGACGCGTCTTAGTAGAGGGTCCGCCCCTGTTTTCCGTTTCTGGTAATCGGCTGTTTGCGCTGCTGCTCGTATTCAATCAATGACGTATCTATAACTAGCAGGAAAAGCATTTTGGTGCCCAAAGCTTGATTGGTTGAGTCGTCTGCCAGCACTTTAATTATGGTTATAATTATTCTAACGTGAAGTCCTGACCAATACATGCGCCCACTTCACTACATCTACCTAGTCGCCGGACCTTATGGGCTAATTGGCTCTGCGCTAGTTTAACCCTCTTGTTTCCGTTCAGATTGGAGAGCGTTGGTTTTCTAAACGTAGAGATGAAATATACGTACGTTGCTATTGAACGCAAATGAACTGAACATTATAAGCTTTTCTCTGAAGGCCTAAAACTGTCTGAGGGTTGTATACTAACGCTAGCTGCTCCCGATGTTCTCTACTACTGCTGTAGCTTCTTAACTACCACGTTACGGCAAGTTATATGGGGTATTTTGGCGAGGGTGCCCGTCTGAGGTCAGTTCATTGTGCAGCACTGGCAGCAACATTCGTATCAACGCTCTCCTAGGTAGTAACTTTTACACAAGAGACCAAGTTCAAAGCAATTTTAAAGCATTTTATTGGTTCAGCTGCCAATTGTAGAGTTTGAATTATGGAGAAAGCTAAAATCCGGCAAACAATGGAGGTGCATGGTTTTCTATAGGCTGCTTAACAGTGTAGTAATTCAGAGAAACTGGCAACAACCGACAAAATACTGCTCTGAATTATGTGGAGTTGTGATCTGAGTATCGATGCTTTTATTAGTGCTATTAAACTTCCAGGGGCGAGAGCTGAGACCACTAGGCCTTCAGTTCAGGGTATATATGCCAAAGCACGCACACAAAGAAACACAAGATCTCCACCATAATACCAGCTCCTGCTAGCACCCCTATGGGACTCTAGTAGCTTGTGGTAGATGTGGTTTAGCTCTTCTACTTTAAACACACACCGCCTCTGTTTTCCGTTTCTGGTAATCGGCTGTTTGCGCCGCTGCTCGTATTCAATCAGTGACGTATCTAAAACTAGCAGGAAAAGCATTTTGGTACCCAAAGCTTGATTGGTTGAGTCGTCTGCCAGCACTTTAATTATGGTTACAGTTATTCTAACGTGAAGTCCTGACCAATAGATGCGCCCACGTCACGACAACTACCCTCTTGTTTCCGTTCACATTGGAGAGCGTTGGTTTTCTAAACGTAGTGTTGAAAGATACATATGTTGCTATTGAACGTTCTAGACTTATATACTATAGACTTTCTCTGAAGACCTAAAACTGTCTGAGGGTTGTGTACCAACGCTAGCTGCTCCAGATGTTGTCTACCACTGCCGTAGCTTCTTAACTACCACGTTACGCCAAGCTTGCTGGGTTATATGGGGTATTGTGGTGAGGGTGCCAGTCTGAGGTCAGTTCAGTGTGAAAGCGCTGGCAGCATATCGTGTCAGTGCTCTCCAAAGTAGTAACTTTACTAGAGAGACCAAGAACAAAGACCAAGTCCAAAGCAATTGTAGAGCATTTTATTGGTTCAGCTGCTAATTGTAGAGTTTAAATTATGGAGAAAGCTAAAATTCGGCAAACAATGGAGGTGCATGGTTTTCTATTGGCTACAACCAAAAATACACATGACAAAATACTGCTCTGAATTATGTGGAGTCGTAATCTGAGTATCGATGCTTTGATTAGTGCTATTACACTTCCAGGCGCAAGCAACAAGACAGCTAGGCCTTCAGTTCAGGGTATATATTTCAAAACACGCACACAAAGAAACGCAAGATCTCCACCATAATACCAGCGTCTGCTAGCACCCCTATGGAACTCTAGTAGTGGTAGATATGGATTAGCTCTTCTGCCGAAGGCCTCTGAAGGCCAAAAACTGTCTGAGGGTTGTATACCAACGCTAGCTGCTTCAGATATCTTCTACCACTGCCGTAGCTTCTTAACTACCACGTTACGCCAAGCTTGCTGGGTTATTTGGGGTATCTTGGCGAGGGTGCCCATCTGAGGTCAGTTCATTATGTAGCGCTGGCAGCAACATTCGTATCGACGTTCTCCAAAGTAGTAACTTTACACAAGAGACCAAGTTCAAAGCACTTTTAGAGCATTTTTATTGGTTCAACCAACAATTGTAGAGTTTAAATTATGTAGAAAGACAAAATTCAGTAATTCAGAGGATCTGGCTACATTCAGAAGTACACACAACAAAATCTATCATACGTTCATTTCAGTCATTGAGGACACGTAGGACATTCAAATGCTACAGAATGACCAGACGACTTCATGAGCTTCCCTATAGGCCTCTGGACCCTGACTGTGATGGAGGGGACGCTGAGCTTGACTGGACTGTGACCGTACGGATTTGTAACTTCTGATTAATGGAGGGGCGTCCAGTCCCGTCCACAGTGGGCCAGCGTGGCTGCAGGTTTCCACTATAACCGGTTTGAAGACGAGCCGATGAAGCCAGCTAGTCTGGTGGGCTGCGTCTTCGTTGGAGTGAAAACCTGCGGCCGCATCAGCTGGATGGGTTTGGACGCCCCTCGCCCAACGCCTCCGTGTTAGTTCCTCTGAACCCGAGCCCTCCACTTCGCCCCGTCGATTAGCGACAGACTGATTCGGTTGAGAAACGGGAGACGAGCACCTATCGGACCTTCTTATCAGTAGCTGTGGCGACAGATTGTCTAGGCAGCAGGCAGACCCAACGACGTAGTCTAACAGGAGGCAGTAGTCACAGCGAAGACGCTCCCTATTTTAACAGATCTTTTCTGTATTTTCTCATCTCCTTCCTCGATCCATCAATATTTTGTATAAATCATTTGTTACATAAGGTCACAGATATATTAAACGTTCTCATTGTTTGCAGACGGCTTGTTTTTTGTCTCCAGCGTGCGTACACGGGTCGAGACGCTTCGTCACATTGATGCAGGATAAATATAGTGTGTTTGAGAAACTTCCTGGGGCGAGTGCTGTAATGCTGGTTGGGTTTGTATTTATAGCTGGATGGATGCTGTGGAAGTTTCATAGGCCTATATATATATATACATATATACACTCTAGATATCTAAGTAAGTGAAGGGGGGGAAAGGGCACCTACAGAGGCGGAGTCTTTCAAAAGTGAAGGGGAGGGGCCACCCAGGAAGGCGGAGTCTTTCAGAGGTAAAAAGGGGTGGGCTCACCCAGAGAGGTGGAGCCATTCAAAAGTAAAGGGAGGGAGTGGTCACCCAGAGAGGATAAGTAAAGAGGGGTGGGGTTATCCAGAGAGGTGGAGTCTTTCCAAAGTATAGAGGGGGAGGGGTAACTTAGAAAGGTGGAGTCTTTCCAAAGTAAAATAGGGGGAGGGGTCACCTAGAGAGGAGAAGTAAAGAGGGGTGGGGTTATCCAGAGAGGTGGAGTCTTTTGGAAGTAAAGAGAGGAAGTGGTACCCCAGAGAGGTGGAGTATTTCCAAAGTAAAAAAGGGGGAGGGGTCAACTAGAGAGGTGGAGCCATTCAGAGATAGAGAGGGGGAGTGGTCACCCAGAGAGGTGGAGCCATTCAAAAGTAAAGAGGGAAGTAGTCACCCAGAGAGGTGGGGATTTTCAGAAGTAAAGAGGGGAGTGGTCACCCAGAGAGGTGGGGTCACCCAGAGAGGTGGGGTTTTTCAGAAGTAAAGAGGGGAGGGGTCACCCAGAGAGGTGGGGTTTTTCAGAAGTAAAGAGGGGAGGGGTCACCCAGAGAGGTGGGGTTTTTCATAAGTAAAGAGGGGAGGGGTCACCCAGAGAGGAGGAGTCTTTCAGATGTAAACAGGGGAGGGGTCACCCAGAGAGGTGGGGTCAAACAGAGAGGTGGGTTCTTTCAGAAGTAAAGAGGGGAGGGGTCACCCAGAGAGGTGGGGTCTTTCAGAAGTAAAGAGGGGAGGGGTCACCCAGAGAGGAGGAGTCTTTCAGATGTAAACAGGGGAGGGGTCATCCAGAGAGGTGGGGTCTTTCAGAAGTAAAGAGGGGAGGGGTCACCCAGAGAGGAGGAGTCTTTTGGAAGTAAAGAGCGGAGGGGTCACCCAGAGAGGAGGAGTCTTTTGGAAGTAAAGAGGGGGGAGTGCTCACCCAGAGAGGTGGAGTCTCTCAGAAGTAAAAAGGAGGTGGGGTCACCCAGAGAGGAGTGTTTCAGAAGTAAAGAGGGGAGGGGTCACCCAGAGAGGTGGAGTCTTTCAGAAGTAAAGAGGGGAGGGGTCACCCAGAGGGGTGGAATCTTTCAGAAGTAAAGGGGGTAGGGGTCACTGAGAGAAGAGGAGTCTTTTAGTGGTAAAGAGAATGAGGGGTCACCCAAAGAGGCGTAGTCTTTCCTAAATTTTACACACCGTTCCTTTAATAGACACAGTGGTAATTGTGATCCAGTGCAAATGTCTTTTTACTTTAGCAATTAGCAATATGAAACCATACGTGCCCCCCCCCCCCCCCCTCTAAATTTTACACCCCGCTCCTTTAATAGACACGGTGGTAAACGTGGTCCTGTGCAAATGTCTTTTTACTTTAGCAATATGAAACCATACGTGCCCCCCCCCCCACCCTAAATTTTACACACCGCTCCTTTAATAGACACAGTGGTAAATGTGACCCAGTGCAAATGTCTTTGATGGTACTTTAGCAATATTAAACTACAGGTGACCCCTCTAAATTTTACACACCGCTCCTTTAATAGACACGGTGGTAAACGTGGTCCTGTGCAAATGTATTTTTACTTTAGCAATATGAAACTACAGGTGCCCCCCCTAAATTTTACAAACTGTTCCTTTAATAGACAGTGGCAAACATGATTTTGTGCCAATGTTTTTATTATTTTATTTAATTTTATTTTATATGTTGTTTTGTGCTATTTTCATTCTTTATTTTTTTTTAAAGTGTCCCAGCTTATTAAAACCAAGTACGTGTTTTCACGGCGTTAAACTAAATGCGTACCGATAAACGTGATTCATTTGGGGGAACACCTCAGCCCCTTTATTGACAACAGAGAGCACCAATCACGACACCAAAGCCACCGCACGCCACGCCCTCTGGTGCGCCTTCTTTGTCCAATCAGAATCGCGGCCTCCGCGGCGTCGTCCCGCCCCTGCTGCTTCTCCCTTTCTCGTATGACGTCGCCGGAGCTGCAGGGCTGGGTTTCCATTTTTTGATGCGAGTTTCGGGGGAACAACAATATGGAGCCGGACATGGAGGACAAGACGTTAGAGCTCATGGTAAGCGCTCGTCTTCTGGTGGGTCCGTTTACAACGTAAAACGAAAACAAATGTTCAACGTTTGAATCAGCCCGGTAAGCTCCGTGAGGGCCGATTCGAGTTTTTCTATGGGGCGTGAGGAGGAGACGGGAGTCCTGGCCAGGCGTAGCTGCCGAAGTGCCCCGCTCCCCAGAGGGGGACGAATTTAGTGAATTAAGTGGATCTATTAAAGGAAGAGAGCCCGAAACGGCGAGGGCGACACACGTCTGCGCCCAGCTGTGTTGTATATAGACGGGAAAGGGCCCTGTCTGTCCGTCTGCGGTCCTTTTTAAGCCGCTACGCTCGCTTTCTGGTGCCGTTCCTTCTGGAATTTGGTCAAAAATCTCCCACTTACGGACACCGAAACGACCCACCTCAGAACCCCAACGCCTCCTGAGTACATCCACGGACAAGCACCACCGGGTTACACGGGTGGGAGGAAAGTTTCAGCGAGGTTTCCAGCCTGAGAGCCGCCTCTGCTTCAACTAGCCAGCCAGCCGGGTTTCACTGCGGCGCCGCTGCGCCATTATTAGCGGTTAGCCTGAAGCTAAAGCCTGCCTCGCCTTGATTCTTTTCTCTGCTTCTTTTGACGCGCCGTTGGGCTTTGACTCACATTTGCGGGCGAAGTTTAGCCTCGTGTCCGGTTTTCGTTATTATTTTAGTCCTATATTAACGCGAGTTTGCCCCTTTCGTGACACCCAGCGTACTTTACGTTTACGCTGCGTAGCTGCGAGCTGGCTAAGCTAGCTGGTTAGCTCAGAGCTAACCGGTTCACTCTAGGTGACGTTGGAGGCATAACCGGGTGATGAATGTGTTATTTTATGTAGAAGCTGTATACAATATCGATATTAAGTGTCTGTATTTGTAATAATTTCATAATTCTAAAAAGGGGGTCGTCGTTAATTCGTAAAGGCTCATAAGGCTAGCGTTACGCCTTAGGAGGAAATGCTAGCTAGCGTTAGCCACTTGGCTATGTAGCTGTTGAAATACGTTAGACGTAAATAATAAATACGGCTATTTAAATTTTGTTTGTGACCAGAGATGGGACGTTTTAGCTTTATTATGTTTAAAAAAAGACTCTGAAAGACTCTTCACCAGCCTCTTGTTCCGTTCCACCTTAAATGGCTCAGGCGCCAGAATGTAACTGCTGCACCGTTTAAGGTGGACCGGAGCAATTCTATAAAAAGGAGCTAAATTCGTACTTTTCGTGTTCGTTCCTGTAGATTTAGGACGCACATCATCCCGCTGCTCACTGCTTATGCGTGTAACTCCTATTCAGAGTGATCTTTAAGGTCAAACACTGGCTGGAAGCTGGATCCATGCTTGCTGTTCCTCTGAATCTGGGTGTCAGGTTTCGTGTCATGTTTGGATGGATGAAAGGAACAGATCTCTCCTCTGGATCAGTATGGAGCTCCTCTTGCACGAAGCATCACTTCTTCTTCTCTTTTTTTTGTGTCAGTCTCTGCAATATTATGGCATCTGCCCTGGCTGTGGGTTTGCTTCCTGTTGCCATGGATACAGTGAGATGCTTGTAGGAGTGTGTCCACTCTCGCCTCCATCAGAAGCGAAACGCTGAGGAGAACGGAGCGCTTTGGTGGAGCCGGGAAGGAGAACAAACTTAAGCGCGGTCCTGTGTTTCGGTACCGCACCTGGTCCGTACAGGACGAGTCCACTAAAATATCCGTGTAATGGGAGCTGTTGGATATTGCAACATACATAGTCGCGGTGGTGGTGATGGGAATCAGACGTCCATCTCCAGAAGCTCAGCCACTGGACGCTGTTGAGTTAAATGGTTGTGTTATGATAGTTTCAGGAGGGTTTTTAGTGCTTTAAAATTAATTGAATGTTGCTGAGTTACAAGTAAGGTGGTCTGTAATGTTAGATATGACTACTATGGTGGGTTTAGGGTCGATGGCAGTTTTAAAGTTGCTAGATTTGGGTTTACATCACCGTTACCACCTGTAGCTTTCTTTACAGTCCATGGTTTCACATCATGTCACTCTGGGTTAGTTTGTTTACATCCTAATGAGTCATTGGAGCGTAAATATTGAGAATTATCAAGCATTTCTAATTAATATTTTGCTAATATTTTGAACTAATTGGGTCTGAGTGCTGTGTAGCATTAGATTATACACAGATCAACCATAACATTAACAACTCCTCCTTGTATCTACACACACTGACCACTGTATCAGCTCCACTGACCATATAGGAGCTATACTTACAGACTGTAGTTCATATGATTCTCTGTATACTTTAAGGGTCAGGACCACCACAGGACCATCACAGAGTTGGTACTATTAGGGAGGTGGATGATTTTCAGCACTGCAGTGGCACTGACATGATTGTGATGTGTTAGTGTGTGTTGCTCTGGTGTGAGTGGATCAGACACAGCAGTGCTAGACTGTAAATATGTACATAAACCTAACGGCTTGTTTTGGTAGAACGTATGTACTGGCTGCAGCTATGAGACCCTTACGCAGTACTGTTAATGGTAACCAGACATATTAATACTTTAGAAGCTTAAAACAAAGTGCTTGATGACGGAAACACTGTTATATTATTAATACAGCAGATATGTAATGCTGATTATCTCTAAATACATTGGACATAGTTAAGTATATTTAGTGGTTTTATCCTTACAGTGTAGTGACATCACTGTACAGAGGCTAATCTAATTGACCACCGATTTTTTTTGTCACTGATATTTAGGTTTAGGTTGGATGGCGGCTCTAAAAGCTAAATTTGTGTTGATGACATCACAGTATCTGGTTCCCATCATCACCACTAGTATCTGTATCTTTCCTTACAGTCCAACTATTCACTTTGTTTACATCTTGGAGTGAATTAAGTGCGAATATTGAAGTTTTAAATATTTCTAATTAAAATATTGTAAATACCAATAACTAATTGGGTCTGAGCTCTTGGTAGCATTGATTAAGTTTAACATCAGTATATTAAAGCATTAGATTATATGTAGGTATGTTTATGTAGGTGGTGTTGACCAGTATAAAATCTGAGACCCTTACATAGTACTGTAAATGGTAACCAGACAGATATTAAGACGTAAGAAGCTGAAAACAAAATGCTTGACAATAGAAACACTGTTATATTATGAATATAGCAGATATGTAATGCTGATTATCTCTTAAATACATTGGACATAGTTATTTATATTTAGTGGTTTTATCCTTACAGTGACAGTATTGCAGTATTGTACACCATTTTTATCACTGATATTTAGGTTTAGGTTGAATGGTGGCTTTAAAGGCTAAATTTGTGTTGATGACATCACAGTATCTGGTTCCCATCATCACCACTAGTATCTGTATCTTTCCTTACAGTCCAACTTTGCATATCACATCAATCTGAGTTACTTTGTTTACATCTTAAAAAGTGAATTACACATGTATTTTGAAACGTCTTGAATATTTCTAATAAAAATTTTGCCGCTAATTAATACTAATAACTAGGGCTGGGGCGACGCATCGACGTAATCGATTACGAAATTACGTTGATTAGCAAAACATGTGTCGATAGATCACAAAGATGGCCACGTCTACTGAAAGCATTGGTTTATCTGTGTGTGTTGTGGGAGTGTTTCACACAGAAACTCAGATTTTAAAGTTATTAACATGTAGCAGCTGATTTATTCTCCGTCTGCGAGCATTTAAATCGATATAACGTCACTGCCCTTACATTTCCATGGTTGCTGAGCAACACGTCCAGTAGAGGGCAGTTTGGAGTAAATGAAACATGGCGGCGGTGGAGGAGCTCGTAGTTCTTTATTTACTTCAAAAACAGAAAAAACTACTGTTTGTCTTCGCAACGAGGAGAAGCTATTTCTAAAAATTTCTAATGAGCGTACACCTCTCTTCAGAAAGTCCTGCCGTCTCTTGATTCTCGTGTCCGCATGGAAGTGGTCGCGTCTTGTGCTGCCCCCTGCGGTCTCCAGCGGTACTGAATGAACGCAGAGTACAGACAGAAGGGTCAGTGCGTATCTATATTTAACGTTGAGCATAAACAAGATTTTAACATGTTTCTTTCAGTAGAGTCACTAGACTACGCACTGCTAACCGTTTCTTAATCGTCCAGTGTAGAACCTAAGACTGTTCTAGATACCGCGGGAGCTTTAAAACACACGTAGATTCAAACACTGGATCTCAAATGACTCTCTGCCAAAATATATAGTCCACAAACTGTCCAATTACTTCAGCGTGAGGCGTATAGGCTATGTGTCATTTGTGCCTCTATAAGTCGAGTCAGAATGTAGACTCTTAACTATTTAACACATTATATATACACAAAATGTTAAAAAATAGTCATTAGATTAATCGACTAATCGACAAAATAATAATAATAATAATAATAATCGATAGATTAATTGATTATGAAATTAATCGTTAGATGCAGCCCTACTAATAACTAATTGGGTTTGAGTACTGTGTAGCATTGATGAAGTTTATCAAAGCATTAGATTATATGAAGGTATGTAAGTATATATATGTGTGTGTGTGTGTGTGTGTGTGTATGTATGTATAATATATATATATATGTATGTATGTATGTATGTATGTATGTATGTATGTATGTGTGTGTGTATATGTGCTGGTTGTAACCATTTACAGCCTTGCACAGTACTGTAAGTGGTAACCAGACAGATATGATTAAGAAGCTGAAAACAGAAACACCAATACATTATAAATAGGGATGCACCGATACCACTTTTTCTTACCGATACCAATACCAGCTTTTCAGGTATCTGCCAGTACTGAGTACGGATACCGACTCTGACTTAAACGCTCGATATATGGCTATAAATTCTGATATTTATAGTGTTCCACTTTTTATATGCTTGCTTGGATGAAGTCGCTGTGTTCTTTGACGTGGTTTCGCTTTAAATGCTTAATTTAATTGGACGTATCGAAGTCTTTGCTGGTCGTGCTACACATTTTGCAGCGGGCATTCATGCTGTTGGCTTCAGTCAAGCGCCATTTAGTGGTGCGCATGCGCATCAATAGGCTTTATGGTATCAGCGCTCTCCATTGCCGATACTGGTACTGTGTGTAAGTGCCAGTATCGGTGCCGATACAGTATTGGTATCAGTGCAACACTAATTATAAATATAGTGGATATCATGCGTCATTTTTGTAGATTTAAATTTTTCTTTATTATTGGAACACGGCAGCTGCTCTTTATATCTGCTCCAAAATAGTTTGGGAAATATTTCCATTTTCTTGCATTGAAAGTTAAGACTGTTTTTGGCCTCTCTGTTTAAAGTTGCTGTTTTGAAGATACTACTTATCTATCAAATACAGGGACTAAACTTAAACATGTTTATTGTTCTGTTTTAATGAAATACAGCACCAGTGTATATCAATGTAGCAGTATACTGATACACAGTGTAGCACCCGGTGCTGTTTTTAGTTAATATATCGTATCAGATGTGTCTGATTACACCAGTGTTATACATATTTGCGCTGATGAAACAAGCTCGCTGTGTTACAGTAAATGATGGCACACGGTCCCAGACTTCCGCAGTTAGACTTCGGTGTCCAGCACCTGCTGAGCTGACCTATAAAAGGGGCTGGAAATGGACACCCTTACTTTTTGGCAGCTGGCACGTCGTCCAGCTTTTCATTCCTTTAATATCCGTTTATAATGATTCCACAGACGCGTAATAAGCATTGTTTTGTTGCAAAACAGACCAGAATTCTTTATAATAAGCATGCAAAGTAACAATAATATAGCTATTTTAATTAAATATGACATACTTCATGGCCTGAATGTTCAGGTTGGGATAGTCTGTCAGTATAACCTCCATTTTTGAAGGTTATACCTCCATCACTCGCCAGCTGCCGTTTACATTGTGTGGGAATGTCATGGTGAACGGACCAATAGAAATGCTCCAAAATAGCTTGGGAAATATTCTGGTTCCATAGACTTGCATTGAAAGTAAAGGCGGTTTTTGGCCTCTCCTTTAAAGTTGCCGTTTTGGAGATACTTTTGCTTTGCGCTTTTCTTTAGGGTCACAAAAAGTTTTTGGGGTTACAAAAAGTTTGCAGTTGTTGCTTATGTGGACCACAGCATGCAACATTTTGAGACCCTCTGCCTTAATGAGTAAGCACGCTATACTTTAAACGATGGAAGAGGTAAATGGGTCTGAGCCACATTGATTTAGGTCCATCCACTGGTTAGCTCTGCCCACTGATTTAGGTCCACCCATTGGTTAGCTCTGCCCACTGATTTAGGTCCACCCACTGATTAGCTCTGCCCATTGATTTAGGTCCACCCACTGATTAGCTCTGCCCACTGATTTAGGTCCACCCACTGGTTAGCTCTGCCCACTGATTTAGGTCCACCCACTGGTTAGCTCTGCCCATTGATTTAGGTCCACCCACTGATTAGCTCTGCCCACTGATTTAGGTCCACCCACTGGTTAGCTCTGCCCACTGACTTAGGTCCACCCATTGGTTAGCTCTGCTCAGTGATTTAGGTCCACCCATTGATTTAGGTCCACCCATTGGTTAGCTCTGCTCAGTGATTTAGGTCCACCCATTGATTTAGGCCCACCCATTGGTTAGCTCTGCCCATTAAATTAGGTCCACCCACTGGTTAGCTCCGCCCACTGATTTAGGTCCACCCACTGGTTAGCTCTGCCCACTGACTTAGGTCCACCCACTGGTTAACTCTGCCCACTGACTTAGGTCCACCCATTGGTTAGCTCTGCCCACTGATTTAGGTCCGCCCATTGATTTAGGTCCACCCACTGGTTAGCTCTGCCCACTGATTTAGGTCCACCCATTGGTTAGCTTTGCCCACTGATTTAGACCCATTACATCACCACAAGATGGTATGTATAGTTATTGAATAAAATGGTTGCGTTCACAGGTGTTGATAGTATTGATGTAATGTGTTATTTCTTTGCCCTAGCTAGAAATATAGACCCTGAGAGATCACTTGTAGAGAAAATATCTTGAGTTATTGCAGTGTTGTGTTTTAGTCACATTTCCTACCTCTAGCTTTCCTTTGAAACGTTGTTTGGTTGAGTGTTTTCTTGGTCTGAGAGTGTTTCAGTAGCTGGTTGTCCCAAAGGATTGATCCCAGGGTGGTCTGTCTCTAGGTAGTTCCTTTAAAGCGACTCATGTTTCTCCTCTTCTGACACATTAGTGATTATTTAATTAAAAAAATTTAGCATAATTGTCTTTTAAAAATCAATTTTCTCAAACACTCTATACATCTCCGAGTTAAACAGGCTGCTTGTTATCGTTATTTTTGTTTCCTGTGCCTTTAAGACTGAGATGTAATTCAGAAAGCAGCCCAGGATGCCAGACTTTACTTCATAGTGAGTGGACAGAGTGAAGGTGCTGTAGTCTGGGATGATGGATATATGCAAATGGCTTCATTTCCATGTTGGGACTGTATAGCCAGACGACTTGGTTTTTTCAGATAAGGGAAAAAGGCAAAACAAAGTTGTTGTGGTTTCTGTTTTGGAGATGAAAACTAAGCCCCAACCCATTTTGCATAACAAAGAGTAACACTGATCTAAGATCAGGGTACGTCAGCCCATCTAAAAAAATATCGAATATGGGGATATCATGTTTAGTGATACTGTATTGATTCTCAAAAACACAGTATCGCTACAAAGATTTCTGGCAGCCTGTGAATCATTGTGTTCTGTTTAAACCTCTGACCACTTGATGGCAGTGTTGTAATCCATTTTCAGCTCCACTCCAACATTAACAAGCAGCACAAGGACGCAGTGCTATTGTAAGCATCAGCGAACCTGTTCATATAGTGGTCTGTTAATAAAAATAAAAAACAAACAAGTTGCATTTCTGTATGGGCACCGGTTTGGTGCCACCCACAATGGCTGTGACGGTATGAATTTTTTCCCTACCCTGCTGACGAAGCAGTGTGGTTGACTGCCAGCGTGCCGACCCGAGAGCTGGTGGTGCAGCGGTGAGCTGACGCCGGGCGTGACTAATGACTCAATGGGAGAAAACTGTGGTGACAGTGGTATCGAGCTTGGTCTCACGCCAGACGTCACATGACCGTTTGTTGTCACAGCCCTACTTTCCAGTTACTGCCAAGCTATAAGGAGCATCTTGGCCTGGGCCAGTACAGGACAGCCAATCAGAGCAGGACAGATGTTCTGATCCAGGATCAGCTACTATGTGTATCAGTACTGATGGAGTTCAGGAAGGAGGTTCTGATCCAGCATCAGCTACTGTGTGTATCAGTACTGATGGAGTTTAGGACAGAGGTTCTGATCCAGGATCAGCTACTATGTGTATCAGTACTGATGGAGTTTAGGAAGGAGGTTCCTTCTGATCCAGGATCAGCTACTATGTGCATCAGTACTGATGGACTTTAGGACAGAGGTTCTGATCCAGGATCAGTTACCGTGTGTATTAGTACTGATGGAGTTTAGGAAGTAGGTTCTGATCCAGGATCAGCTACTGTGTGTATCAGTACTGATGGAGTTTAGGAAGGAAGTTCTGATCCAGGATCAGCTACTGTGTGTATCAGTGCTGATGGAGTTTAGGAAGCATGTTCTGATCCAGGATCAGCTACCATGTGTATCAGTACTGATGGAGTTTAGGCAGGAGGTTCTGATCCAGGAGTTTAGAACAGAGGTTCTGATCCAGGATCAGGTACCATGTGTATCAGTACTGATAGAGTTTAGGAAGGAGGGTCAGCTATCGTGTCTATCAGTGCTGATGGAGTTTAGGAAAGAGGTTCTGATCCCGGAACTGTCGACACTGTTCAGTGGAACATGCTGCTGCTTGTGCATTGGTGGACACGCCTACCAGCGACGCCGGGCGGTTTTAACGCTTCCAGCAGCCGCGCAGGGTAACGGATCTGTGTGCTGGTTCAGCTGCTGTGTCTGTCCAGACCATGTGGTGTCAGCCGTATAATCCAGAATTGCAAACCAGGCGTTAGCCCACCATGCAGCTCTAGCCTATCGCTTCCTTTAGCTGTGTTATCCTGGACGTGGCTGCGGACCAGGGCTTGAGTACAGCTGTTGATGGGCAACACCCACCCACACATACCAGTCCAGCCCAGCTCAGTCCCACCCATCATGCTCCTGCTAGATTATTTACTGTACACAAAGCTGCACCACAAAACAAACAGATAGCCCACCCATGTTTTTATCTACCGCACCAATGACAAAGACAGCATTAGAGTTACAGCTGAGAGCGAGGGGCTGGTGTTTTGCCTCCTGAACAAGGATCTGATCCAGGATCAGCTACCCTGTGTATCAATGCTGATGGAGTTTAGGAAGGACGTTCTGATCCAGGATCAGCTACAATGTGTATCAGTACTGATGGAGTTTAGGAAGGACGTTCTGATCCAGGATCAGCTACAATGTGTATCAGTACTGATGGAGTTTAGGAAGCATGTTCTGATCCAGGATCAGCTACCTATGTGTATCAGTACTGATGGAGTTTAGGAAGGAGGTTCTGATCCAGGATCAGCTACCTTGTGTATCAGTACTGATGGAGTTTAGGAAAGAAATTCTGATCCAGGATCAGCTACCATGTGTATCAGTACTAATGGAGTTTAGGAAAGAAATTCTGATCCAGGATCAGCTACCTTGTGTATCAGTACTGATGGAGTTTAGGAAAGAAATTCTGATCCAGGATCAGCTACCTTGTGTATCAGTACTGATGGAGTTTAGGAAAGAAATTCTGATCCAGGATCAGCTACCCTGTGTATCAGTACTGATGGAGTTTAGGAAGGAAATTCTGATCCAGGATCAGCTACTATGTGTATCAGTATCCTCTGATCTAGAGGATTATTTATTTGAGGGGGATGTAATGTTCCTTTTATGTATATGAAGACTTTGTTTTGTATCCGGGCTGAAGCACAACAATCTGTTTACAAAAGAATTAGAAACTCGGCCTCTATTAAAATTAATTATTTATATTTATAAAGTAAATACAGACTTCCATTATAGGGATTCTTGGCAGTTTTTCTGAGGCCTTCAAACTATTTATATCGATATCAGAATGATATTGTATCGACCGAAATTAAGGAATATATCTCAATATAAATTTTGTCCAACTCGTCCAACACTAGTCTTAAGACACTTGGGGACATTATTATATTTTAAAAGTTATTTTTCTATATATGAAGCTTTAATTTACTCAGTAAACACTTTATTATTAAATATTAAACAGTATTAATAGAGTAAGTAGTGCTTTTCCATACGTCAGTGTGTTTATTTAACCCTTTCCAAGCTTCTCCTAAACAACCCAGTATTATTATCAGTTCTCATCTAATACCTGCTTTGACTGCTCAGTACTTCATTAAGCTAAATCAAGATTTGCTGCTGAAGGAACTGAATACATTCATACAATGTCTGGGGCGTCCAGGAGAAATCTGGAACCTAACTTCTTCAAACTGGATCAAGATCTGATCTACTTCTCTCACAATAACATATTCATGTTACTTTGTATTGTATGTCTGATTATTTACATCTGTTCTAATCAGATCTGGTGGTGAACATCCACTTACTAATCAGACTTTCATACAGTGAAGTTTAAGTGATATTTTTAATTGTGTAAGAACTGGAGTAGTTTCCTATGTGGTTGGTATCTGGTTAGGTTTTTTTTCTATGTTGGTGTAAATATAGATCAGAAAGCAGAACAAGCTGAAGCTGTGTCAGGTGTTCCGGGTGGAGGGTGGGGGGTTTGAGCGGGGGGGCAGAGAGGAGCAGAGCTGCTCAGCTTCTTTAAAGCATATATGAAGGTGGTGATGCTTAGGCTTTGATGGTGAGTTGATAGTGATGGAGTATCTTCTCTTTCAGAACACCTCTGTCATGGAGTCCCATACTGGAGATCTGTCCCCAAAGACCACCACAGTATTTAAGGTGAGCAGGGACCCTTGTCTGTTAAATACAGGGCATGTGGAGAGTCGGGGGATTCGCAGTTCAGTAACAGGTTGAGCTCAGATGAGTGCCTGATGTTAATGTCCCTCATTTTAGTTTATTAGAATATTTATAAATTTATTATTATTATAATTATTATTATATGTATGTATTTAAGTAAGTAGTTGATGTATTTGATCGTCGGGTGCTGGTTTCAGATCACTAATGGTCCTCTGACGGGTTCGAGGAAGAGGCCGTCGGAGGGGAACTACGAGAAGGAGAAGGACGTGTGTATCCAGCTGTTTGACCAGTGGTCCGAGGCTGACCAGGTGGAGTTTGTGGAGCATCTGATTTCCCGCATGTGCCACTACCAGCACGGCCACATCAACTCCTACCTCAAACCCATGCTGCAAAGAGACTTCATCACAGCGCTGCCGGGTACCCCTCACTCCTCTCCTCTTTTAATCACTCCTCTTCTCCTTTATTCTCTCTCTCTCTCTCTCTCACTCTTTCTTTTTCTTTCTCCCTCATTCTCTCTCGCTCTCTCTCTCTGTTTCGCTCTCTCTCTTTTTCTTTCTCCCTCATTCTCTCCCTCTTGTTCTCTCTTATTCTCTTTCTCTCTCCCTCGTTCTCTTCCTCTTGTTCTCTCTCTCTTATTCTCTCTCTTTTTTGCATTTTCTCTCTCTCTCTCTCTCATTCGCTTTCTCTCTCTTTTTTCTTTCTCTCTCTCCCTCGTTCTCTCCCTCTTGTTCTCTCTTATTCTCTCTGTTTCTCCTTCTCTTTTTCTTTCTCTCTCCCTCTATCTCTCTCCCTCTTGTTCTCTTTCTCTCTCATTTTCTCTCTCCCTTTTGTTCTCTCTATTTTTCTTATTCTCTCTTGTTCTCTCCTTCTTGTTCTCTCCCTCTCGTTCTTTCTCTTTCTCTCGTTCTTTCTTTTCCTCTTTCTCTCTCTCCCTCTCTTATTCTCTCGCATTCTCTTTTTTTATTGTCTATCTGTCTTTCTCTCTCTCTCTCGCTCTCCTGTTTTCTATCTCTTGTTCTCTCTCTCTGTGTCTGTTTATTCTCTCATTCTCTCCCTCTTTCTTTTATCACTGTCTCATTTTTGTTTCTCTCTCTCCCGCTCTCTTGCCTTGTAAGTCTGTCACTCTCTCGCTCTCCTGTTCGCTGTCATTGTCTCTGTCTGTTATTTTCTCTCTCCCTCTTATTCCCTCTCTTCCTCTCTCTTCCTCCCTCTCTTCCTCTCTCTCTTCCTCTCTCTTATTCTCTCATTTAGTTTTTCTGTCTGCCTTGTATTTGCTCCATCTTTTATTCTCGCTCTCTCTTATTCCCTCCTTCTTATGCTCTTGGTCTCCCTCTTTCTTGCCCCCGTCGCTTTCTCATTCTCTCCATCTCTCTTATTCTGGATCTGTTTGAAGTCGTTCTCTAACCTGTGTGTGTTTCTGTGTTCGCGCTGCAGCTCAGGGTCTGGACCACATAGCGGAGAACATCCTGTCGTTCCTGGACGCGCGCTCGCTCTGCTCGGCCGAGCTGGTGTGTAAGGAGTGGCAGCGGGTCATCTCGGAGGGGATGCTGTGGAAGAAGCTGATCGAGCGTATGGTGCGTACAGACCCGCTCTGGAAGGGCCTCTCGGAGAGACACCAGTGGTGAGTTACTGATTCTGATTCTTGTGCTCTCCGCAGCGGAGGAAATCATGTTTATTCTTATTCTAAGGGTCCACAGTGGACCCCAAGCTCAGGCCCCACAGTCTGAGTCCTGACTAATAATGTAATCAGACCTTCTCTGAACTAGTCCCTCCTGTTCAGATGGGGACATGACGTTATTATATGTAGAAGTTAATCTTTAATGTAGACTTTGTGTTGGGCCCAGTTTGAGGATTAAGTTTAGGTTACAGGCTCAGTTTAGTCTAATATCTTTGCTTTCTATAAAGAAACAAATGTTTTTATTTTAATATTTTTATGTTTTAATTTGAGAGAATGGTCTGTTACACTGTGTGAGAAGTTCATTGGCCAGTTGCTGTTTTGGAGATCGTGAACTTTAACCTGGCTAACAGAGAGTGAAGGCTAGTTAGCAGCAATTAGCTGCTGCCTTTTGATAATTAAGGTTTGTTCGGTTTTAGAGTTTCTGGCTGATCTGTTTTGTGCTCAGTTTGAGCTCTAATAATAATAAAATATTATTAATACAAATAAAACCTTTTTAATAATAATAAATAAATTATGCATACAAAACGCTATATATGTGTGGATTTATACACACACTATATATTATACACAAACTATACACGTGTGTATATATACTCTATAATAAACACACTGTATATTATACACAAACACACTATATACACATGCTATATGTATGTACACACATACACACACTGTATACATATGTGTATATACACACTATACACATACACACTGTATACATGTGTGTATATACACACACACTACACATACACAAACACACACTATACTCATATGTGTATATATACACACTACACAAACACACTCTGTATACACGTGTATATACACACACTGTACACAAACACACACTATATACATATGTGTATATACACACACTACATGTGTATATACACACACTGTACCCATAAACACACTATATACATATGTGTATATACACACTATTTACATGTGTGTATATACACACACTGTACACATAAACACACTATATGCATATGTTTATACACTCACACTGTATACATGTGTGTGTATATATACACACTATATACATAAACACACACTATTTACACATGTGTATATACACACACTATACACATAAACACACACTATATAAGTGTATATACATACACTGTATACATATGTGTATATAAACACTATACCCAAACACACACTATATACATGCACAAATACACACTATACACATACACACTGTATATTGGTTTATATACAGACAAACACACACTATATAAGTATATACACACTATACACACAAACACTATATATGTGTATTTGCACACACACTATGTACAAATGTTTATATACACACACTATACACATAAACGTACACACACACAGGAACACACACTGTATATTTTACACTCACTTGTATATTATACACAAACATGCACTATAATACACACATTATACACACTATACACATATTATACACACTATTCACACTATACACATATTATGCACACTATTCACACTATACACATATTATACACACTATACACATTATACTCTCTCTACTGTTCAAAATACATCTAAGTTTATCCTAATGTGTGTTCACCAGTAAACC